>JBAMNC010002318.1:0-44053 GCA_037902135.1 Cetoscarus ocellatus
TGAGGCAGTGAAATGTGGGTTTTCAGGTTACCATATTAAGTTTGGTTGCCTAATTGTTTAATCTTAATTAAACTGATGTCATTTTCACCTTACAGGTTGAACTTTAAATACTGAACCATTGAACTCAGACACTAACCAGTTTTTTGTAATTTAATTTTACTGTGCAAAATTATTTTTTTTTATTGTAACATTTCACAAGTTAAAAAACCTTTTCTAGCTCATATTCAGCTCACAATGTCTGTGTGTTTCCTTCTGTTGCCACAGTTGCCAAAGTTGCCAAGTAAAGATCCAGAAATCCAGTCCTGACTCCTGTGTCTGCTTTCCAACTCTGGACATAAAAAAAAACATAAAATGGCATGACATAAAATGGAGACATGTAACATATTTAATATATGGTAGAGGATGACTCCTAGTGATAATGACTGCTCGACCCAATGAGACACAAGACTGTGGTTCACTGGAGTGGAATTGCTGCCCTATTTCCATGGAGGTAGTAAGTACAAATAACGTTTTTCCTACTGGTAAAACTACATAGATTGGAGCTTGCTGTTAAAGCCTGTGTTGATGAACATACTTCCTTACCTGTCTCAGTGAAGATGCACTGACTGTCATTACCACCAGAGATGCAGCTCGACTATGATGACTAGATAGATAAATTACGTTTTGGAAGTAAATAATTTTTGGTACATGTTAATTTGTTAGTTTTTATTAGCTTTGGACACAGCCAGACTAACTGTTTTCTCCTGTTTCCCCATATGTGTGTGAGAGCTGCTTGTATTGATGTCATGCCTGTAAAAGGAGAGTTTGACCTGGAGAAGGTAAAACCATTTTGAGTCCTCTGTAAAACTGAGTATATGACTGCATGTATGTATTTTGAAAAGAGAAGCCTTATTCAGATTCAGAATATTTATTGTACCCTTGGGTAAATTCAGTTTACAGTTAGTGAGTTCCCTCATATTGTAGACACACAGAACAACACAAGACAAGACAAAGTGACAACAGGATGATTTTGATATTTTCAATTGAGCAAATCTTACTTTTAAGAACATAATGTTAATAGAAGTGGAGTAATGTGTTGAGTGTAATCTCTAAAGGGAATATATATCACTCTTTATTTCTGCTCTTCTGTGTCTCTCTTAGTTTGGAAGAAAGGTGGCACATTGTTGGCTTTGCTAGTAATGCTCAGTGTGGATCACAGGGCAGACATGTACTGCTGTAACTGTGCAGACCTGAGGTGAGTGATGATTAATGTGAAATATACTTTAAAATAAAAAAAATCCTTAGGAATCCTCTAATGGAAACAATGACCTGGTTCTCTCTTCATTAGCACTGACAGTCCCTGCTGTAGAAGAGTCATCTGGCTAAGAAAACAAACTCCTCAACACTTCACCTTGTGCAGCCAAAGTGAGTACACACACACACACACACATACATACAAAATAGAAGACAAATCATATTCCCTCTCAAGTTACACCAGGTAGAGGCAATGACATACTATGATAGTGTTTGGTTGTGCTGTAAATTATGTGTGGTATTTGTGTAATATTCCTCCATGTTCCCTTGATGTGTCTTCATGGCCTGGTAAGTTTGTAAAATAGATACAATGGGACCTCTTCAGTTTTTTTTCACATTGTAATGTTGCAGCCTTTTGCTAAAATCATTTAAATTAATTGTTAATCTCATCAATCTTAATTCCATACCCCAGGATTTCTGCGACGTGTAAATGATTGTGGCGCACTGCCACGCCATGCCAAGCCAAAATATAAGCTATCCCTTCAGAATTATGATCTATTATTATTTTTTACAGATGTTTCAAATGTCAATTATATTGTATGAAACACAAAGGCTATATTTGCGAATATTTACGGACCAAAAAACAAGAAGGTAGAATTGTGCTCAACTCATGAAATGTGACACTGCTCTGCAAATAACTTAATTTTGAAAAACTATCACTGGATTCTCAACTGAGTTCTTCAACAGAACTCATAAACAGGGTTGTGTCTAGGCACAGATCTGGGCAAGGGCTACAAACAAAGGTTTTGAACTTCAGGATTCCTGCATATACTCTGGTAATGTCTGATAAGAAAAAAGCAACTCAAAGTAGAAATGATAATTTCAATTTCTCATGAATGTTTGTCTGTAGAATACCAAATGTTTACATGGATTGTTTAACCACTGCCTGTTTTCTCCATAGATGGACAATTGGAGTTCATTAAGGAGGCCCAAGCAGCAAGTGAACAGACAGTTTGGAATGATCTTGATCACTGGTTTGATGCTTTTAAAGATCACGCTTCATACGGACGTCTTTTGGAAGATTTTTTAATCTCTCCTTCTTCATCGGACATCGTGAAAACTACAAACACAGAATACAAAAATAGTTCAAAAATGCTCTTCTCTTATGCAGAATAATACTGCTGATACACAATGGTAAAATAAATAAAATTACCGTGTGCGCCTGTCAAACCATGTACACATTTTGAAGCTGCATGTCTTCTTCTCTCAACTCTTCGTCTCTGATCACCCACAATGCAACAGGGGGTCGCGCTTCGACCCAACATCCGGACACGTAACATGACCTATGACCTTACATCGTCTAAATTAATAACTTTGGGCCAACCTTTTTAAAAGCATTTTAACTATTTATGCTTTTTATTACATTTTCATGCTCTGAATAACCCTTTTCTTTAAATTAACATGAACTTGTGTAAAGCAATACATTTATGAACTTGTTTATAACATTAACTTGTCTCTAAGACGGTTACAGATCTGACAACAGTTTCTCACACACAGTATGTATTGCCCACATTGAATGTATCCTGACATAATTTCTATATTTGTTTCATTTGCAAGAAATAGTTACAAAGTTTAATGGCCATGATTTAAGTCCAAATGTTGGCGATTGTCTTCATAAGCTGTTCCCGTGCTTAAATTACCTCAAATTACTCTCATTGCACATAACAGGCAATAAGTAGATTCTCATGTTACAAAACCCATGTCAGATTTTAATTTCCCCACAGGGATACGTTGCTTTTTCATTCTGTTTAAAAAATAATCCATACATACACAATGTTTACTTCCCTTATAACAAATGTAGACATCCACGTTTGTCTTCTTTACGTTCAGTTGAATATGGTCTTCCACACAGCTTTACCCACCAGACATTTAGCTCTGTTTAGATTTGGTTTAGGAAATGGGATGTCAAGTGAAGTCAAAACATCTCAATCGCCCCCTGTCGCCTCGCTGTAGTATGGGACTTAAAGCCCACCCTCTCCATGTTGTCTGGTTAAACTTGGGCCAAACTAAGAAAAATTCATGGTACACCAAACTTATTTATTTATTTTAAAGATGGTTTCTGTCATTATAGGTAGTTCTTATGGTGTTACTCATAGATGAAAAGAGTTTGCAGTGGGATACTTTTAACAATTAAAGTCCGTGTAAAGCAAAAATTCAGCCATTTTCTTCTAAACAAATTAAATAGGTCATAAATGTATTTCCTTAAACATGTGAAAGCCATTCAACCATTCAGAATTTTATAAGCACAAGTGTGTGCTTATATTATAAATATTGTGAATTCTGGCAATTAAATGCTTTTTGCTGTGATTTCACATCATGCATCCTGCCATGCTCATGTAATGTTAGCAAATGTTATTGCATGTAATCATGACATGATTTGGCTTCATTCCCTGAGCGGAGTCCATGTGAGAGTGCAATGATTAACCACAGGTATTTTTTATGTGCCACCAATATAGCTATGACAAGGAAATACATGTAGACTGGGGTTTTAAGGACCTTTCTGTTCTGTGAGTAACACAAGTCTAAAAAAGTCTACTAGTGATGTCAGCTCACTAACAATGCCCTTTCCAGCTGATATAAAGAGGGTTTTACATTACAGCGCTAGCTTCCATTGTTACTGTAGGTTACGTCCTTGTACAGTAGACGGAGGCGGCTCCCCTCCCCTCTCACATGTGGTTGTGGTTCCAGCGCCTCTAACTGACACGCCCCCAGCGTTTCACAGCAAAGAGAAGCGCTTGTTTTTGCATGATTTTGAGACTTAATTTTATATACTTTTTTTTTTTTTTATTCTTTCAAATTTGGCTGAGTGGTCAATGACACATGTTTCTGTGGTATGATAAACTTAAAACACAAATTTATTTTTGCTTTACACGGACTTTAATGTATTTGGGGGTCCAGTCAATGTATCTTAGCTGTAAAGCACAGGAACAACTGCTGAAGAAGCTGCTCAATATTTTGGACGTCATGTACAGTACAACTCAACAGTTATCAATATCACTTTAAAGGATACAATTGATTTAGTGTTAACTTATTGTCAAAATGACTGTGAAAAGAGCAAAATCTGCAATTCTTTTCTGTTAATAACTATGGACCATCTATCCAACACCAGAAACATTTATGTTTATGTACCATACCATGTATATCATATCATTTACTCCATGGTGTTTAAAAATGAAACAATTCTCATATTTGCAATTTTTCTTTGATCTCCATAGTTTTATTTATTTATTTATTTATTTATGTTTATTTTTTTCAAACAATGCATTTCAAGATAACAGACTGATCACAGTATGATTATCCTGGTCATGTCATGTTTTGAAAAAGATTCTTAGATTGTTTCTTATGTTGATGTTGATGCAGAATAGGAGAGGGCTTTCCAGTGTTACTGGAAAGTCAGAGCTATCTGGTTTCCACTATTAGGGATCATGACTGAAAACATGTTGTTTGGGCCAAGGGTTAGAAATATTGAAATATTCCTATTTCTTAGTTGTTTCAAAGTGTAAAGTACTATCCTTGTTTTTTGGTCAAATGATCATTTTGAACAATGTTTGTTCAGTTTACTAAAATGACTGTTTAATATCTTAAATTTGCAGATATTTATATATACCTGTTTTGTATGTATTTTGATGTACAGTGCTCCATCATCCAGTTCTTTAAAGTAACTAATACTGTAAATGTGCAGACTTTCCTTTTTGATTAAAGGTATATATTTCTTTATACATTGTGTCATTGTATTTTTACTTGGGGAAACCACAATTACACAGCAAACCAGTATAGACAAAACTGTTTCACAAAATTAATACCGTTCATTTACATGGACTGGCCTTAAATAAAGCTACTTTTGATGTATATTTAATGTGCTCTCCTTTTCCATTGTGTAATGCACATTTTAAAATCTCATAATTCTTTAAAATTGCAGATTAATACTGTAAATGGGCAGAGATTTCATTGGCTTAATGCATTTATCGCATTTTTATACATTATTTCTCAGTCATTGTGCATGTAAAAAAAAAAGTATTTTCAAATGAAATTACTGTAAACAGATTTAGCTGTTTTCCTAAAATAAATCATTTATACAGTGAAATTACAGGCTATTCCACGGGAAAAAACTACTAAATATTCTTAATTTACAGAGATTGTCCTTAAATGTAGCTATTTCTGATGTATTTATATCGTACTTGGCTTGTTTTTCCAGTGTCCAGGTTGTTTTTTAACCTACTAATTCTGTCAAAATTGCATATTAATACTGTAAATTTGCAGACATTTATCTTTAGTTTTGTGATCTGAGTTTGTTTTTATACATTATAACTTTGTTATTGTACATGGAAAAAATTGTATTTTAACATGAAATTACTGTAGATAGATTTGACTGTTTCCTAAAATAAATAATTTATACCGTGAAATTACAGAGCTTAACTTGAAAAGAATCAGATTTCAATGTGTTTTGACTGAATATATATGTTATTTTACAGTAAATGACATTTATTTACTATGAAACACTGTATTTTAATTAATTTTGACTGTAAAATCTAGTCCTGTATTTTTACAGTTATTTTACGTAGTTCTGTGTTACGGTGTTTGACTGTAATTTTACGGTATTCGTTTGGAAACTTTGCTGCCAGTGCTTTTACCGTTTTTTTTACTGTTTTTTTTTTACAGTGTGTGAGAAAACGATGCTTTGACTCAGAGCTATTGAAGGTAATCGACGCGAAAAACCACAAACGTTAAATATGAAACTATCCTCACCCCGGTCTCTTCTTACTGGTCTGTTGTTGATGTGAGTAAAGAAATAAAAACCAAAAACAGGCCCATCATCATTTATCAGGGCACCCTGCAGCTGTATTAAAACAGTATTTCATGTCAAAACGGTAACAACATTCAGTAAACAGCTAAAACATAAAGTCAGAAACAAAAATGGAGCAAGTTTAGGAATACGTTGAGTTAAATCGGAGGGCAGGACATCAAGACCTATTTTAAGTCCTGCGGTGCTGCGGCTGATATAAACAGCAAAGGACATAAACTGAACACTGGAGGAATCCAACGCAGAAATGAAGAGAGTAAAGAAAACGACGGCGATCATCTTACGATCCATTCTTATAATCATTTACCAGTTTATTAAATTGGTCGTCGTCCTGAGGCTGTCACTTGTACTCAATGTTCGTCTGAGAATAACAAGTCTGCCTACATAATATATAGCGGAAGCCAAAATGGCAGGGCTGTGGCAGGGGCAATGGGGATTTCCGTAGTGCTTACACTTAGGCTGCTTTGTGAATGTAGAAGAGGACTTTTTAACATGTTTTCAACTCTTTTGGTCGGCTGGAGTCACTGAGGCTCTAATAGGCCCATCACCATTAATCAGGACACCCTGATGTTGAATTAAAACGGTAAAAACATTCAGTAAACAGCTAAAACATGAAGTCAGAAACAAGGGGGGGGGGTAAGTTTGGGAATAATTTGAGTAAAATCATATTTATCTCCACAGAGGACACAAGTGTCTGTTTTACAGGCTAATGTAAATACAGGACTTTATAAACTCACCGCTGGTTGAAGCAGAGGGAAAGATGAGTGAAAAGATAAATGTGCCGATCATCCTTCTGTCCATCCATTCAGTTATTTAACGATTTGTTGGATTTGTCTTTGTCTGTCACCTGCACTTAAAGTTTGTCAAAAGGTAAAAGGCGAGAGTCAGATCATCCCTCTTTATTATTCCAGGTTCTGTCTACAAACTCAAACAGGCGAGCCGCTGAACCTGCGTGGCTGAACCAGAGCTGTATCTCTTGGGCACTGGGCTGAAGTGGAGAGCTGGCTCTGCTGATTGGGTGATGCTTCACCCGCTCTTTCTGTGACGTCACGTAAATGCGTGAATATCTGTGTCTGCGACGGGGTTTCAAACAGAAGAATTCAAGAACTTTAGTAACTCTGAGCTTTTGAAAGAGGAAGTGGCAGCATGGCTTGGCACGCCATTAAACCCTTGAATTACCCTTCAAAAAAGTTACATCCATGACCCTTCAAGTGGACAAAAATGTCCATTTTCTAGAAAGTGACCAACAAAAGGTCACAGGAGGGCGATTTTTGGCAAGAGGGGATAATTTTGGGTTAAATTTGAAAATCCCTTATTTGACCCTGTAATGCATTTGTGGCAAAGTGAGTAGTGGGGGTGCGAACACCAACAACGCCACCTGGGGACTTACACCCCAGGATATAATGGTACAGACCCGTAATCAGCTGGTAGTCAAAAGGCACACAGAATTCAAACAAAGTCCACAGGCAAGAGAACGTGATTTCCAAAAGTTTAAAAGGATCTTTATTAAACAGAAGACAAAATGAATAGCAGACAAATTATATTAAACAGGAATATGGGACCTGCTGAAAGGAAAAAACAAAAGGGTTAACCAGAACAGGGCTGGGGGCTTACCACGACAGAGGTAACAGAAAGAGGGGAAGGGCCCAAACTACACACCACTGTGAACAGCAAACAAATAGTGAAAAACCACGACCACCACCAGGGGACCGCTGCCGCTCTGAGGCCCTCAGCACCTGTTGGACACAAGAAACAATAATTAAACACACAAAGTGGCAGCCCCCATACTCCTAGAACCAAAATAATACATTTAAATCTAAATCTAAATGATAACTTATTGACAAACTATTCCAAATTGGAAACAAAAAGGAAAGACAATTTATAAACAATAAAGTAAGCACAATAAACTAAATCAGAAAATGAACGACCAAAAAAAAGAACTAAATTAACTAAGTCTGCTCTCAGTTAAAATTCTCCTGTGAGTCCCTCCAGCATACAGCACATAGTTAAACCCAGAGCAGCCACTAACAGTTGTGGGGGCGGGGGCCAGAATGCAGAGGCCCAGGGAGAGAGAGAGTTTTAAGCGCCCCCGCTGAAAGCCCACCCGGAGACCCACAAGGGGAACTAAAAGGTTTTAGATAGGCCAGCACCAACAGAGGAGAAACAGAGGAGGAGGAGCCAGAATTTGACTTTGACACCAAAGTAATCCTGATGATCACACATCCCCTCTGGTTTGTACTACAGCTCTGACTTCAGAGAAATAGGTTTCAGTGTATTTTTTATGATTTTTTTAATATATTGAGGTATTTACAAATACATAATGACTACAAAAACTGAAATAACTTCACTGTTGTTTACTTTATAGACACCAAACTTAGCCTGATGATCAAACATCTCTTCTTGTTTATACTACAGCTCAGACTGTAGAGAAACAGGTTTCAAAGTAATTTATCCTTGGTGTATCAACAAACCAATTCAGTGATTGTATAGACTAAAATGCTCCTGATTGTTCATTCTCTTGGATGAGTTATATGAACCCACCAAAGTATTTGACTTCCATTTAAAAGTAGTCTTTCTCCTTTCCAGTTTGAATGTACACACTGTGGTCTCTGGTACCACAGTGTGTGTGTGTGTGTGTGTGTGTGTGTGTGTGTGTGTGTGGGGGGGGGGGGGGGGGGCATCCCTCCACACAGGCTGATTATTACTGTAGAGGCTGCAACAAATAATAAAACTTCTGGCTTCAGATTGCAGTTGTGTTGTTATTGTTGTTATTTCCGTCAGTTGTGGGTTAGTCTGAGTAGACGCACCTTCAGACCCAAGAGCAGATGTGTACACGCTGAGGCCTGCGGGTTTCAGGTTTGGGTTTCAGTGGTGTTGAATAAGTTATCTACAGATGTCTGTGCACGGTTTGATTCCTCCCGATCAAGCTGTGCACTTCTCCACAGTTGCGTCCAGACTGCGGTAGAGCTCAGAGTTCACACAATATCACTGTCAGCTCGTAAAAAAGTAAGAACAGTCACTGAATTGGTTTGTTGATACACCAAGGACGATGGGTTGTTAATATAGGCTAAATATGGGAGAAATCCGGAGCTAACTGTGCCAACGCATCTACACAGAGAGCGCAATGCAGAGCAGGTTAACCTGTGACGTGATGTGACACAGGTTAATCTGAGAAGGTAAACATGGATCTTAATACAAAACTGAACATCTTAAACGTCCACCTTGAACGGTTTCCCTTACAGCTTACAACTGTGAACACACTGACGTGGTTGACAAACAGATATAAGACCGACAAAGCGAAAGGCATCGATACAGCCACCTATGTTGTCTATCTCCGTAGCGAAAGTCTTCATTTTCCACTCGTTTGCAGATTTGACTCCAAGAATCTGTGGGTAGAAAGATTCTTACGAACTACAATGACAAGAAAGCTCAACATCAAACGTTTAACACGTCTGCTAAGTCAACAGAAGCATTTCCTGGTTAAATAACAAGGGGTCCATGGAAGGCCACTCCTACGGCACATCTGGCACTGTCGCCAGTTAACATAGCCACCAGTTAATACGTCACAACGGCAGTGGCACAGGGAGTCACCTTTCCAGTTTCCACCTTTAAAACAAAAATAAATACAGCTGTACATCATGTGCTCTTAGCATTACAAACTCACATATGCTGCTCAACTAGCCGCCATTACCTTCCAACTCAAACAGTGTCCGTGGGGAACGCGCCGAAAATACATAAACATCTAACTGGTCAGAGCCTAAAACACATCTTGTTATAATACTTGCAAAAACATTTTGTTACAATAATATTCAGCAAGATGTTGATGTTTACTCACTGTTTTAAACATTTTTCAAGCCCAAGAAACAGCGGAATCATCTCAGCAGAACCTCCGATAATGGCATTGAAACAGGAAGAGGAAAAAAGACCATAATGCACCTGGCGGAGTGCCGTTCTTACAAGCCGATGCTGCCACCTAGTGCCCATAATCCGCAACTCCCTGTGGAATTCCACTTACAATCTATCATTTGTTTACATAGTACAACAATATCAAACACATAGGAGAACACCATAGAACGTGGATTTGAGTACCAAAACAATAGAACTAAAAAGGATAAAATAACCATTTTACCACCTGGTTACAGTAAGAACAGTCCTTCTTGAGTTTGCTAGTTTTATTCCACTCTACAGTTGAGGATGAACATTACACTTCAGGCTTGATACATAACTGAGTAATGGCCCACGTGAGTGTATGAGTGAGTATGTGTGGTCTGTAAAACAATCAGCAAAAGACATAAATCAGACACTGTCTAATACACTGTACATGCTAGCATACAACGCAATGAGAACTCAAATGACACTCTCATAGCAAACATACACTGGTAATTAAACAGATAAATGGGCTCATGCTGATGTACATGCTATGTAAAGGGAACACATAGGCTCTATACTAACTCTACTCCTAACAAGCAAGCTAATTGCGAATTCTTCACCTTCTTCACAAGAAATATAATTGACACAGGAACTAACTTAAGGCACTGAATACTCAGTTAATTCTTATGGACGCGCATTCACCACTCCACACAGTAATAAGGCAAACAACGTCTGACTCTGAATCCCTCTGCTCTGTGCTCTGACTGAGGCATGCCCACCTCGTTTGTACTCACCATGGCAATGCTTACTCATGGGGTCTTCCGCTTGCCTGTTGTATTTATTGTTTTGACACGAGAGGTCGAGGCAAGAGGCTGCAGTCTGCAGCAATACCCGTCTCCCTGATTGGGCGCTCCTTCTTTGTTCTCTCGCTGATTGGTTATTGTTGCCTTCATATGACGTCACTTAATCGAAGATTGCTTCCTCTAGCTGCCCGACATCGTGCTCCTGTCAGCTGGAAACACAACACACAGGGAGGGAAGGCGGTGTGGGCGGCCGAAGGGGCAGGGCTTTCAAGCTGCGGTGCAGATGTGCTCTGGATGGCTATATACTGTCATTCTTGTTTTCACGCTTATATATCTATATACTATATAAAACTGCACTAAAATTACACAAGTAAACAGACATCAGCACAGGTTTGTGACCTTTTAACACGCTTGTATCGCGACGCTCCACGTCTCTCGTGTCGCTCGCCTCGATCGATGGATTTATTTTCTATCAACAGCACTGACACAAAGGCATGAGATTGCTTTTCCATTGTGGGAATTTTGAGTATTTAATCATGACAAAAAAGCAGTGTTATTTGTTTGTATGTAAAACTAAAAAGCAGCCCCACAGTTTTATTTTTCTTTTCTGTCTTCCTTTTAACATGTCCATATGAACATTTTATCAGGAGAAATAACAGGACAGGAAGAACTTAGTCTCTCTCAAAATAAAAGCCCATGGCAGTGGTTTTGGTACAAATGTAAAATGTGTTGATAAATGTCCATGCAGAAGTAATTTTCTGTGTTATTGGAGGTGGTGGCAGTAACTCACATACAGTGTAATGACAAAGTATTTGATTCCGGATTTTTTTTATATTTATAACACTTCAATGTTTAGATCATCAAACCAATTTTAATATCTCACAAAGAGTAAATACTCAATGCCGTTTATAAATGATGATTTTATTTATTAAGGGGGAAACAAATCCAAAATGATCTGTCTCCAAAACTACCTCTTTGTGACTGTCCTGGTCTGAGGAACTCTCTGGGTCTGTTTTGTGGAGGTCAGTTAGTCTGAGAAAAGTCCACTTGATTTTTCTTTGTAATAAATTATCATCTACAGGAGTGCAGGGAGTCTTCATCTTCGAGGAGCTGCATGCAACTGCATGTGAAAAATAGGATCATTAAAATATATGACAAATTAACAGATATAAGATGAATAGACCTTACTGTGTGTATATAAAATGACAGAAAATGTCATTGAACAGGTAAAACAATATTTATAATTCACAGTCAAAGTAGAAGCTTCCACAGCATGGAAAGGGACTGTAAACATCTGTAAACAACTGTAAAAAAAAGTTACGTATACAATGAAATGTTGTTACTTGAAATTATTGGCGAGGTGGTTAAGGAATTTTGTTAATGCAGTACAAAACGTGTTTGAAATGGAGATTTTAAAACATTTGAAAATAAAGTTCAATTCACCTGTTAAAGGGGAAAAATCCTGTCCACTTAATTCAAAAATGTTCTTTCTATAGAAATTTGTGAGTCATATTTAATCTAAATCATGTCTGAATAGATTGTCTCTTTTTACTAATCTAGTGATTGATGTTAGACTGTTTTTTATTTTCGTCTTTCAAGCTAAAAATGGTCAGGATAGACATGTTGTGCCACATTTATGAAACAAAAAGGGGTCAAGTCCCACCACTTTTGTTGATGAATCAGAGTCCATGGATAGTTGTGTTGTGGTGGTATGAGTTTCTTGCTTTTGCAATAAGAGATAGGATCTATCAACATAAAATGCTATGTGGTATGAGAGTTACTCATGATGATGTTATGCCGTTTAGGGCATAACATCATCATTTTACTCTGTGATATTTACACTGAAAATTTTCACCAACACTGGCAAGTACTGACATGCCATTTACTCTATATGTTGTTGTTCTAACTCCGACAGAGTTCTTAAACTGTATCACTGTACTTTTTACTCTGCTGATTTAACTGTGTATTTTCAGGGTCCTGATACTTATTATAATGTGATGTTAGTGTTCCAAAAGAAGAAATATCTCCTTGTTTGTGAATCCTATACTAAAGTATAACTTCACTAGATGCTTGACTTTCTCATTTTTGTACAGGCGGCTGCTCTTTTGATAGCCTCTACTAATACACAGACTAAAATAACAAGTTTATTCTAATAAATGTATGACTTTTTTCCACGTAACTTTTCGACTTTATTCTCGTAAATTTATGAGATTATGCTAGTAACTTTTCAACTTTATTCTACTTTTTTAATGTACTTTTTTACATGACCCTGATCCTCCGTCGTACTTTTACATCTCTACATATTGCTTTTATATGTCTATTATTGCTTACATATCTCTATTTATTGATTTTACATCTATATTTATTGCTTTTGTATTTATATTATTGCTTTTACATCTCTATTTATTGCTTTATATTTCTATTTATTGCTTTTATATCTCTATATATTGGTTTTATATTTATGTTACTGCTTTTATATCTGTATTTTTTGCCTTTATGTGTATGTATATGTATGTCATTACTTTTAGATGTAGGCCTATATTATTGTTTTTTGTATTATTGTTTTCATATATAGCTATATATATATGCTTTTATATTTCTCTTTGGCTGATACTGGGACCTCAGTAACTTTTTTTTGCTCTTTTCTGATGTAAGCGTAGACTGGAATGACAAATCAAGCTCCTTTGAATCGTTTTTAAAGTTTCACATTGTTTTGGAGCAGACTAGATGTCAGATTTTAATCCAGCAGACTCTACACTCTGCTTCTGCATGGTCAGCATTATTGTATTGAGTCCAAATTGTTTTCAGTTTCCTGCTGTCACATATTTTCTGAGCTTCTTTGGCCTTACGGCCGTGATGTGTCTCCCAGATAGGTCAGCTGATAGTCTTGGCTGGGTTCCAGGACTAGATGACTACATAACTAATGTGAGATATCTCGGGACGTGCTCCTAGCCCTGCTCTCGTCCTCTCTGTCAAGAGATGTGAGATCAGGCTCTGTGCCGCGGGCTGCACTGTGTGTAAGAAAAGCTCCCTCTCCTTACCTTACGCCTACTCGGACATCTTAAACCAACAGAATCACTGAACACTGGAAGCGCTCCCAGTCCCAGAAACTAGAAGGGGACTATCCGGATGGTGTGAACTTCAACCATTTTCCCCACGAACTTAAAGTACAGGCGACAGCCTCAGGGCGAAGACAAATTCATGAAAACCTGTTCTGACATAACGGACAGGGTGTAATGAGTAATGGGGTCATGCGCGCAGATGGCACTATCGATGTCCCCCTCAGATTCATATTGTCCATACTGTCCCTGTTATTGTTTAAAACAGGTTAGAAAGTCCTGTCACAGTTTGAAGCTTAATTCATGCTTCATGTTGAGGTCTCACTGAAGCTACCTTTTGCACAAAGATTTTCCTGTACAAACATTAGATTATTTTACTTTAATGTTAAACTAGAATAAAATTAATTATTATTTATTTCCGAAATATGGATTTGAGTTGGATGTCATTTGCTCTGTAATCCCAAATTCTCCTTCTTCAGTATTTGTCCTCTTACCATGAAGGTAAAACACTGAAGATGAACAGGAGTCTGTGTGCAGGGTTGTCAGAAGCCTTGTTTTCATTAATGGGTTTTATATTTTTGGTTTTGTTGACGGCTACAGTATGTTTACTGCTCTTGAATTTCAGACTTTCCTCTTTTCTCTCATACAGAGCCCCATAATCCATCTGAGCTCTCTGTCAGAGCTCCTGTCACTTCACAGAGGAATCAGCATTTCTTTGAACATCAGTACAAAACTTTCAGGTTATTTTAGTGCCAGCTTTTGTAAGGCCCCTACACACCAAACGCGGCACGCGCAGGCGGTCGGCGGCAAACCCATTCATTGTGTATGTGCTACCGCCGCACAAGCTCCGGGGGCGCCTGTCGCCTTGCCGCGCGGCGCCTGCGCAGCGCGCTGTGACGACATCTTAGCGCGTCCAATAGGAGAGGCCAGTTCAGAAAAAAAGTGGCCGCGGCTACGGCACCAGACTTGGACCATCTCGGAACAACTGGCATTCAAACTGTTCCTTGGTCAGCCTGAAGTAGATTTGGAAGCGGTCTGTGTGAAAATGCAGCTCCCGGACGAGCCTGTACTCCCCCAATTCCTGCCTTGCCATCAGGATCGGGTGGAACCACATCCTTCTCCTCCCCGCTGCTGCTAAAGATTTTTGCTGCGTCGTTGAGAGCATCATGCACTATTCGTCGAACCAAGCCGGCAAAGGAGTACACTTCCTGCTCTGTCGCTTAGCAACTGGCGCTTGACGCGCCGCGCCGCCGCCCTGCGCTGCGCTCGCTCGGCGCGGTTCCGCGCAGACCGCGTTCGGTGTGTAGGGGCCTTAACAGGATAATTCAAGAAGTTCAATAGCTTTCTGTTTCCTCAGGAGCCCCTCAGCTCACCTGTCCCAGTCAGACCGTGTCTGCAGTGGAGGGCGGGAAAGTCACAGTACGAGTGTTCATGGATCCTCAGAGTGACATGAGGAGAGACAAAGTGATCTTTAAGAGAGCTGACCTCAAAGACGTGTTCGTCCACATCTACGACAGACAGCACTACTACAACAAACACCTGCAGGCTGCAGAGTACAAGAACAGAACAAGTCTGAGTGAGGAGGACCTGATCAGAGGAGTCCTGGACCTGGAGATCAGGAACCTGACTCTGAAGGACAGTGGATCATACCGAGTCTCCTCCTCTAAACATGAGATTGACTGCACTTTCAACATCAGCGTTGGTGAGCATCCTGTGATTTTAATCAGAGTAAGAAATGATGGTGTTCAGATAAACCTTAAAGATGTGTTGTTCAGCTGTTTCTTTCTATTTTTATCATTTAAATGTCACACACAAACACAGACAACAGTATTTAAAGTGAAATATTCAGGTCAAATTTCTGTGACTTTAAAACAAAACTTTGTGGGTTAATGTCTGTGAATTGAGGTCCTTCTTGATTTTAATGTTTTTCATAAAAAGGCTCAAATTTGTTGAAAAAGTGCCTTTTTTTCAGTTTGGCTGCAGAAAACATCTTTTTTCCTTCGTTGTGTCATATTATGAGACTAAAGAGGATCACTTTGTCTTCATTTAACTCTGTTGCTCTTTTCTTTTTTAGGTCATTCAAAAATGGAGACACTCTGGAAAACTGTCCTTCTGGTCCTCACAGTTCTTTTCATCATTGCTGTTGTGGTGATTTACCTGTGCAGATCAGTAAGTCAACTCTTTCCTCCTTCAGCATCATCAGCATTAACAACATCTGCTGCCTGGGTCCTTGAAAAAGGGCCTCATGTTGACTCCTGTTTCTGCACTGAATGAACGGCCTCTCTGACTGAACTCCATTATTTTCAATGATTCATTAACCAGAAGAGTTCAGGTCATGACTGTTGGTTTTCTGTTACTCTGCTCCACCTGATGTAAAATATTTCCCCTGTAGAAATATAGTTTCTCTGTAAAGCAGTGACTGATCTGGTTGTTGGTGTGTGACTGATATTCTGAACACAACTGAACGTCCTCTTTATCTTGATGCTGGTCGTCTCCTCAGGCTGAATTTAGAGCTGGAACTCTTTTTATACAGAGTTTTTATAGTGATTTTTATATTTTAATAAATGAAATAATAATGTAAATCTGTGCTGGTTTGTCTTCATTTGTCCTTCAGGATAAAGAGGTGAAGGTCACTCTGCAGTGTTGACCTCCCTGTTACTGTAGAAAAGGTCCCACAGGGTCAAAGGTCCTAAAAGTGGAGGCAGAAGAAAAGAGCCGTAAGAGCCGTGTTGAATATTTTCTACCTTCATCACATCAGTGAAACTCTTTAGTCTGCTTTAGAAAGAAGACACTAAACACTTCTTCAGTTCAGCCTTCAAGAGCCTCACTGGCCACTTCATTAAGTACACCTATTCCACTGCTTGTTCATGCAAATAACTAATCAGAAAATCATATCAATCAAACTTTATTTGCAGAACACTTTTCATACAGTGGCTTTTAGCACAAAGTGCTTTACATAAAAACAACATAATAAAATAAAATACAGATAATTAAATACAATTGAAAGTACAAAACCCTACTAACTCTCACAATCCACATACGGCACACACACTCACTCACACACACACAAAGACACAGAAACCAGAATCATAAGACTGAGGAAACGCTGACTCAAGTTAAATATGAGGAAACACAGGAGCTCAAACTAAAACTAAAAATCATGAAAAGAAATTTGATTAAAAAATTCTATGACAATAAACAAATAAGTAAATAAAAGACTATTTTAAATAACAAAATGGTTCATGAAATATATTAAAAAAAACAAAACGCCTAATGAAATTAACTGAAGTAGGACAGTGGAAAGAAAATCTATGAACAGAGAATAAAATTCTGAACAAGAAATTTGAGCTGAATTTGAGAATTAAAACAGATTAAGAGGGTTAAAATAAATAAGTAAGTAAGATTAAACAACAATAGTAAATATAATCAACTCAAAGCCAGACTGAAAAGGCAGGTCTTGAGTTGCTTTTAAAAACATGAACAGTCGGTGCTGCTCATATTTTGTACATGACAGCAGATCACTGCATTTTGACATGTAGAGATGGTGAACACTGTCAGAAACTGCTGGACTACTTGGATTTTCACCCTCAACCATCTCCAGGGTTTACTACGGAAGAGTATTAGGGTCATTTTAGACGGAAAAAAATGTTTTGGCAGGTTGAAATTAAAGTCAAAATGATGACAATAAAGTCGAAATTTTGAGATAAAAGTCAAAATGTTGAGAAAAAAGTCTAAAGTCGAAAATAAAGTCGACATACAATGTATTTCCATTTTATTCTTGTCATTTCAACTTTAAACTCAACTTCCCCAAAATTGTTTTCTCCATCTAACATGGCCCTTATACTCTTCCGTAGTTTACAGTGAACGGTCTGAAAGAGAGAAAATATCCAGTTGGAGGCAGTTCTCTGATCCAGAGCGTGTCGTTGATGCCACAGGAGAAAAGTCAGAGTGGTTTTTAAAGAAAGGCAACAGGAAGTGGAATAAGCACTCGGTCCAGTCCAGGTGTTCAGACCTTTTCTTTACACACGTCTGATCCTGAAGCAGACGACCACACTGGGTGCCACCGCTGTCAGCTGAGAACAGCAAACTGAGGGCATTAGCAGGGCCTCACCAGAGTCTGACCCCAGAGGACTGAAAAACTGTCTCCTGGTCTGATGAGTCTGGATTTGGTGTGAACATCGTTCCTCACAGATTTTTCTCCATGTTGACATGAGAGCCTCTCACAGCTGCTGCAGATTTGTCGGCTGCACATCCGTGCTGCCCTGTGAGCCCAGCAGAGCCCTCAGGTCTGCAGGTCTTTAACAGACCCCAAAGTCAGAACTAAAACACACGGAGAAGCTTCTTTTTGTTATTATGGCCCCGTCTGTGGACCAGTCTACCTGAAGACCTGAGGACAGCACCTACTGTTCATATTTATACAAACTCAAGACCGACCGTTTTAGTCTGGCTTTAGGCTGATTGTATTTATTATTATTCCTCATTATCTTTTTACTTATCTTAAACTTATTAATCTATTTTATTTCTTAATTTCAGTTCAGATTTATTATTTGAAATTTTGTTCTTTGTTAATGCATCAATTATTAAATCCAAATGAATACTTTTTAAAAATATTTGGTTTTACTTTCAATCAAGTTAAAACTCATGGTCATTTTTCAGTGTTATATTCTGAGGAAGTTATGCATCTGTCCACCACAGTGGGCACCATGCATCAACGGTTTATATAGTAATTTAGTGGAACTTAATAAAGATCCACTAACACATGTCTTTGACAAACATTTACTAGAGTAAATAAAAGAAAAAGCAAAATCTGAAATATATTTATTGTTGCTGTTGAATCAAACTATTCACTTGTTTATTACAACAAATTTAAAATAAAAAATACAAAATTATGTTAAATCTGAATACAGGTATAATACCCAGTTTGCCATTCGTTGTCTATTTTGAAGTTATGATGCAGTATCTTGATATGGTAAAAATGTTCAAAGAACATATTTTTATAAAACTTAAGACAAGGGAAACCTAAAGGGTATCAGATTTATCCCAGATATGTGTCAACTGTAGTAGACACCAAGGGTTAATTAATTTATCTACTTACTTTACCCTATAGTATTTTTATCTAATTTCTTATGATTTTTAATCATCATTTTAGTCTTCGCTCCTGTCTTTGTCAATTTTAATTAAACATGGTGTTTCCTCAGTCCTCTAATTCTGCTTTCTGTCAGAATTTCGATTTTATGTCTTTGTGCGTTTAATTAAGTGTGTGTGTGTGTGTGTGTGGGAGTGTGTGTGTGTGTGTGTGTGTGTGGATTGTGCGGTGGGTGTGGTCTTATGTTTTCATTGTAAGCAATTTTCTACTTTTTATTTCATTTATTTTATTTTATATCTTATGTGAAGCACTTTGTGCTACAAAATCCTGGATGAAAAGTGCTGTACAAATAAAGTTTGATTGATTGATGATGTTAATCACCTGCTCCACCACATCCCAAAGCTGCTCTATTGGATTGAGATCTGGAGACTGTGGAGGCCACTGGAGCTCAGTGAACTCATCGTCATGATCGAGAAACCAGTTTGAGATGCTTTGAGCTTTGGGACTCGGCATCTTGTCCTGCTGGAGTAGCCTCAGAAGATGGGCCCCCTGTGGTCATAGAGGGGTCTCCATGGTCACCAGCAGCCTGAACTGTTGATTTATGACAGGACTGATCCACGTTTTCATGTTTTTAGGCCAAACTCTGAATGTGAGCCTGTGTGACATGGAGCCACAGATTCTGGTCTCAGTGTCCCCGGTGTGGTCTAAAGCTGCTGCAGCTCATCTGCTTCAGGGTTTGATGTTTTAACAACCACAGATGGTCTCAGCAGACAGAGCTTTAGTGGTTATCAGAGTTGCTGGTACGTCTCCATCATCTCAAACCAGTTCTCCTCTGACCTCTGACCTCAACAAGACTTTCTGTATCAGTCAGCCGTCGCTCACAGATCAACAGTTTCTGAAAAACTCAGAACAGTCCGTCTGACACCAACAACCATGCAACGCTCCATCAGTCCAATCACATTTCTCCCCATGTTGTCTGGACCTCGTCTATGAGCCTGAATGCACTGAGTTGCTTCCATGTGTTTGGCTGATTAGCTATTTCAGTTGTTGAGCAGTTGAACGGGTGTACCTACTTGCAGTTTTTCTTGTATTTACCTTTTTAAGTATTTTTCTAAATATCCAGATTTGTTTTTTAGTCTGTAAAATATGATCGTCTGCAGATGGTAGATTTTTTACAGTCATACACACTCCAAAAAGTTTGGAAACATTGTTTCAGTTGGTTTTTTTCTCCCCTTAAATAAAACTAATGGGTTTGTTTTTTTATATCACTGGAAATTCTGATTAATCACCTTTACAACCAGGTACAACTTGTGAGGATCGTGCATGCATGGGACGAGCAACACAGCTGAACAAGAGGGGAGTGCTGCCCCAAAAATGTGCCAAAAGGTGACTAATCAGGCTTTCCAACAGTACAAAATACTAAACCAACTGATATTATTAAAGGGGAGCAATGATGGACTGTGATCATGTGTCCAGTGTTTCTGAGTTGTCCAGTTTCTGATTTCAGTCCACTTTTGAAAAAAGGTCCAAATCAGATTCAAGTGACTGTTGTTCTTCACTCTGTCTTAAAAGTAAACATTTGAGTCCAGATGATCAGAGGTGGTCTCTCTAAGTGAACATGCAGGTGACTGGAGCCCAAACTGCAGCTCCTCTGTCCCACAGCGCCACCAGCTGGTCCACCTGATGCCCCACAGCCATGTCCCCTTCACAGCCCTGCACAGAGAGCATGGGGGACAGGACGCAGTGCTGGACAAAGCCACAGGCCCTCCACACACTTTGGGCCCCTCCAAAAGATGTTGCATTGGGCCCCCATTCATGTCCAACTCTGCTCAGTCTGTTGATCCAAACATCTTTAAAACAAACAAGTAAAATAAATCAAAATGATGGAATAAAATCTTCAGGTTGGACCACTGACAACCATTACAGCATTATTATTCTGTTTAAGCTTCTGTGGCCCCAAGAAATTAATTTCAGTGTTGTTTTGAGTGTCAAAAACATCTCCCTGGATCTTTAATTGATGCATTTAATCTGCAGCTTCCCCCAGAAAAACATTATTTTTGTTTTATTCAGATTCAAAGATAACGTGAACACATAAAACCCAGTGTTTTATTTCTGTTGTGACATCATCAGCTCGACGCTGTGAGTCATCATCACCACAAAAATACTTGTACTTTCAGCAAACGAACAAAATTCCAAGACATTGATTCATTTCAATTGTAATTGATAAACAAAATAAACAGTCGATATGCACATTTAAGAGTCAAAGTGCAGTTTGGGTTATATCCAACAACACAAAGTGTAAAAAAGAATCAACAGCACAAGCACACAACAGCCTGAAAATGACAATCATTCAATGAAATTCAATTCAGACATCTTTATTTATTTATTAGGATCTTTATTTGTGTAAAAGCAGAAATGCAGACACAACACAAAGCTTTAGATATGATAAATAGACAGGATACAGCATCATGGTTAAAAAAACAAAACAAAACTGGACATTCGAAACAATCACATTAATGCTAAATGCATATTTTTCTAAAGGCTTTGTGATGGAAATTTTGCATACATTTATTATTTACCTGATTAGTTCTGTAACTTCAACTGTACTGCTGTGTGAATGACCTGGTGAACTCTCCTGTTTCACACCCCATTGTGTCACCCTCTGGGCACAGAGGTCAGGGAGAGATCTGGAATAACACAGGAGATTATACCTAGGAGAAATTTCCTGAGGAGAGTCTCCAACTGTTTTATTGCACCCCAATCAACAGCTGGTAAGGAGCTCTGTGTTGTTGTTTTTTCTCCTTCCCCCAAAGCAAGAGGGCTCCTTGAGAGGTATATAAGGGGGTGTCACATTTGTTTCAGTGGTATAATACTCTGAACTGCTTTCTGCCGTGTGCTTCTCTGTATTGTCTCCTTCTCATGAGAATAAAGGCTCGGTGCATTGCTACCTTTTTCCAGTCTTGTTTTTTGACTCTCCATAAATTTCAACAACAGCTTCAATTTACCTAAAACACACAATCCATTTAATAATAAATACTTCAAATATTAAAAATATCACTTAATCTTTTTGGGATGATAGAACAGTTTCCAGCAGATTTATCCTTTAAAAGTGTGCAAAAAATTAGCTGAGCCAGATGTGATGGTTTCTCTCTTCTTGAGGCTCTGCTCTTCAAACACTGTCAATGAATTGTTGCTCTGATGGATGAGAGAAACATCCAATAGAAACCTGGAACAGGACACCTGGTGTACCAGACTAGATTAACAAAGCGCCTTTAAAACCATCGAACCAGGGTTGTACCAGTCACAAAGGACAGATGAAAATTCTGGACTCAAAGAAAAGGGCTTTGCTTGACATAATCTTGGAAAGAAAAGTCTACGAGTCAGCGCTGAGGCAGAGGGTCAGCACTACATTCATGTGCTGCTGAGGGCAACCTGAGATTCACCGTCATCACTCTGAACTGGTTGAAACTTGACCTCAGGATCTGGATCTTGACCCTGTGACCTTTCAGATAAGAGACGACAAACTCTGCCTCTGACCCTTGGCCACGCTCTCCCTGTAAGAAAACAGACAGCGTGTCAAAAGTTATCCAGAAAATAAAGAGCAGGATGGAGACTTGAATCCAACCAGTCAGGTTATGCAGCAGCTGATAAAGTCCATCAGATGAGGTCAAATCCATGCATCAGTGAGTAATTACAGATGTTCCAGCTGATGGATGGTCCTCCATCTAAACTGGACCTGCTGATCTCAGAACCAACTAGAAGCTCCCAGAGCACAAACCTCTGCCGAGGCATCTTAGCCCAGTTCTTCATGAACATGAGGGAAAGTGAGCTGTCAGGCTAAATATCAGATCTGTCAACAAACTCCTGGATCCACATGTGGATGTGTGCAGCGTGCCCTGACACACCTCCGCTCTGCCCCATTCAAGCTGCCGTTTAGAGCCTCAATATTTGGGCCGCTGTGAGGCTGAGCCCTGACTTTAAACATGGCTTCAGAGGGAGAATCAGAGGAGGGATATTGGTGAGGAGGGGGCACGCACACTGAGAGGGAGACAGCAGCAGGGGGGCAGGGTTGGTGCTCCTAGTCTAAGGTCCAATTCAAGCACTTTTCAAGCACTTTCCAGGTGTTATTAAAAAACATTCAGGCTGCCTGTAGATGTGGTGAATAACTAATGTGGACATGGCCTCAGACGTCCATGTTCTGCAGAGATGACAGCAGAATGAATGAAGGTAGACAGGAGGAAAGAGCTGACTTACTGATCTCTGATCTCCACAGGTAAATCAACACAACAGCAACAACGATGAAAGAACTGTGAGGACCAGAAGGACAGTTTTCCAGAGTTTCTCCGTTTGTGAATGACCTAAAAAAAAAGAAAAGAGCAACAGAGTTAAATGAAGACAGAGTGATCCTCTTTAGTCTCGTAATATGACACAACGAAGGAAAAAAGATGTTTTCTGCAGCCAAACTGAAAAAAAGGCACTTTTTCAACAAATTTGAGCCTTTTTATGAAAAAACATTAAAAATCATGAATGACCTCAAATTAACAGACATTAACCCACAAAGTTTTGTATTAAAGTCACAGAAATTTGACCTGAATATTTCACTTTAAATACTGTTGTCTGTGTTTGTGGGGGGGCTTAAAACAGCAGAAACCCCTAACCCTAACCCTCCTGAAAACAAGTTGTAGCATCTCAAGAGGCTAACCTCTAATAAATTTGTTTGCAGCAGAAACAAATTTGACGACGACAGGTCTATGATTGGTCCATTGATCTGTCACTAGCTTTAGTTCTTACTTTAGTCCACTTGTCTCCACTTACCTCCCTCCCTTTGCCCACACACCCAACACAGCATCGTGTGGATTTGCTGTTCATCATGAGACTGGGGTCCACATTCAAGATTTACTGCTGCTTAACAGAAGGTTTTTTCTTGCCACCATGATGGAGGGATTCATGATTGGCTATATGGATTCATGTTGGGTGTTGGATGTATATATTTGTATATATATGTATTTTATTTATGTATATATGTATCTATGCATATATGTGCATCCAGAATATGAAGAGCTTTGTGCTCTACTGTAAAGATAACACTTGTTATGAATTGGCGCAATACAAATAAAGATTGATTGATTGATTGTAAATTGATTTGTTGTTAAATGTCATTGAGAGATGAAGTCTCTGAACAGAGGAACTTTTAAGAAAACTGCTGCATCATCACATTTTTGCCACAACAGTCAGAGAGAAGTCCAAAATCCTGGAGCGTCTGAATGACAGTAACTCTCATGCAGCCCCAGCAGTCAGAGTTTAATTCAAGACATTCAGAGAAGAAGATCTTTACCTTCAGCTCCGTCCCATGAGTTCACTTTAGCTGCTGAAAAGAAAAGAAACAGGTCAACACGTTAATGTTCATTTAAATGATAAAAACAGACAGAAACAGCTGAACAACACATCTTTAAGGTTTATCTGAACTCCATCATTTCTTACTCTGATTAAAATCACAGGATGCTCACCAACGCTGATGTTGAAAGTGCAGTTAATCTCATGTTTAGAGGAGAAGACTCGGTATGATCCACTGTCGTTCAGAGACAGGTTCCTGATCTCCAGGTCCAGGACTCCTCTGATCAGGTCCTCCTCACTCAGACTTGTTCTGTTCTTGTACTCTGCAGCCTGCAGTTCATCGTTGAAGTAGGGATTACGGTGGTGGATGTAGACAAACACATCAAGGTCAGCTCTCTTGATGTTTACTCGGTCGTCTGTCATGTCACTCGGAGGATCCACGTACACTTGTACTGTGACGTTCTCGCCCTCCACTGCAGACACGGTCTGACTGGGACAGGTGAGCTGAGAGGCTCCTGAGGAAACAAAAACACACAGGTAAACTTTTCTGAACAAGAGCCGTCTGTTCAAACATGATGATGAACACTGTACTAAGAGCTCCTCTGTGTGAAAATGAAGGATGAGGTCAAAAATGTTCCTCTGTACTAAAATCACAATTCTAGTTCATGAATACATCAGTGGAGCTGTGTGTACAGAGAAGTGAAGTCTGAGCACACACACTGCTGATCATCCATGTAAACACTGCTTCAGTTCTTCCTCATATACTTCTGGTCATTTTGTTATTTCTTTATTTGCTTTAATCAGAGACACGCCTTCTGTTTATTCAAATATAATAATACATAACATTGGTCCATGCGCTGCACCCTCATTGATTTGTGTATAATTACTTCAGTCTGCACACATTTCCTCTTCATGTCTATATATACACATTATTTAAAGAGCCTGTATCAGGCTTTTTAAGTTTACTTTCTTTTTGTGTTTTCTACATGTCTCCTCCATGTTACAGAGAACTTCTACGCTCAAGACTGACAGTCTGCTGCAACAGGACTTCACCTGCCCTCCATTTATGGAGCTGAGTAGCTGCCAAAGAAGGCCAAGACGCAAAGACTTAAATTCTTCAGGAATAACAACAGCCAAAACTCAACTTTACTTTATCTAAAATCTATATATCTTGACTTATTTTTTATAAATTGTTTTTGATTGCATTAATTTTATCTGTTTTTATATTACCATGTAGCACTTTCAGATTGCAAGAATGTAAGGTGCAATACAAATAAAAAAATATATTATTATTATTATTATTAAAATGAGATACAGAAGTCGGGATAACTGGCATGTTTTCTCCTTCATGTTGGAGAAAAATGTCCTGATTGTCCCCCTGAACCGGGATTTATCAAACAGACTGTTATGACTGTGGGTCATTCAGTTATTGTAGGCTATTGTTGTGTTTATTGTGAAGAGGAGCGTTTTTGTTTCTTTTCCTCCTCCCTCCCTTTGTGTCCCTTCCAATTTATGCTGCAGGTGTGGAGTGTCGGGATTGGACAGCAGCGGACAGGCGCACCCGAAGCTGACTGGAGGAGTTCGGGCGAGTGAGGCCATCTGATTGGCTGTGAGCTGATGGCCGGCGTTTTAAAATGACTGCAGGAGAGGAAACGCCGACCCTCCTCCTTCCTCACTCCCAACTGACACCACCAAACAGCTTGTTAAAAATCGTGTCTTGTGTTAACTCTGGTTGTGAGAACTTCTGAGTATTTTTCGTTCAAATTAAGAAAGAAAGAATTTAAGTTTAGAATATTTGGTAAAGTAGGTGAGAGTAAAGCTTGGTTTTTCGTTTTCTCCTGTTTTTTTTAGGGAGTCACTTTAGGTTTGTACGTTTTCTTTTCCTTTAGAAGTTAGGTAAGGTTTTTTTTTATTTATAAGAGTCTTTTGTTGTTTTATTCTTTTGCTTACTCTCTCCGAGGTAATTTTGATTTAGTTTGTAAAAAGAAAAAAAGAAGAATATTAAATTTAATTGTTTGGACTAAAAAAATCTTGTGTTTTTTTGTGCTTTTGCATTGGTGACAACTTGAGAGTGACAAAGGAGTGGTCATTTTTATGTTTCCTCCAGTATCCCCTAGGCTGGTCGTAACAAGACACAAACAGGGTGCTGACCAAACTCATCAACAAGTAAACTGCAGTGAAAGAACGTTAAGATGGTGTAATAAAACGTACAACAGACCCTCAAAAACCTGCTACTGTGCATGGACTAGAATTAAGTATGTGTAAAGTATGAGAAAATGTTCCCCTTTAGTGTCATAATATGACACAAAGTAGATAAATAAATAAATAAATAAATAAACTTTTGTCAGCCTCACTAACAAAGGCACCTTTTCAGCTAATTTCAAGCCTTTTTCTTTTGATTAAAAAAAAACCAAACAAACAATTTTTAACTTACACAAATAGACAAACAAGACTTTGTAAACATGTCAGTATAAATTTAACCTGAAAATTACACTTGAAGAGATAAACACAAACAGACCACAGGCTCATCCTGACAACACTTAAAGGAATAAAAATGTTCAGACAAATATAACATGAAACAAGTGCTCAGATTTTCAAAACCTACAACTGTACATCGATAATAATCAGAGAACACAATCCCCTTTGGTGCTGTAAAATGACCTGCTGTTAAAAAAAGACATAATAAAAACTCTTTTCCATTAAAGGTCTGCCTCATTCTTTTTGGAAAACACTGAAAATAAAGAAACACCGTGTATAACAACTAAAAGAGCTCTGAGAGCACAAACCACTGCTGAGGCGTTTACAGCACTGTCAGGTGAGTTATTATCAAAACTATGGAAAACTGCACTTTGTCACACAGTTGACAAATCCTCTAAAACCCTGTGCCCAGTTGTTCAAAAGATGTAATCCAGATCAAAACTATCCGGATTTTGAAATCCCTTTTTCTGCTATCCAGGATCACGTAATCCGTCTTACTTTTATCCCAGTTGTTCAAAGCAAAGTTGGATTGGATCAGTCTGATCCAGATCAAAACTTTTAGGATTACCAAATCCGGATAATGAGTGCTCAAATTAGACTGCATATCACTCTAAAGGCCGCTAAGGTGTGTTAAAAAACTGCTAGAATATGGGGTCACTCAAAGTGTATTTATTTTAAGAAACAAAAAGAAAGCACAGAAAGTAGAAATACCCCATTTCTAATATCCTTTGACCAGCCAGACCGTATCCGTCCCACAAGAAAAAAAAAAAAAAAAAAAAAGCAAATATAGGCTACATTCCATGTGCTTCAAATTCAAACTTGAAATTTCAACCTTCAAACATTAAAAAGAAAAAACAACACAGACACTCAACCTTCTTCTGTGGAATGACCAAGCTTTGCTTTCAGGAGAAGGATCTCAAGGTGCTATTGAGTCTTTAAATGGAGTTCTCAACTACTTGCAAGTGGAACCCCAAGGAGCGTGAAACATCAAACTTGCTTGTACTGTCTCTCAGAGTGAGAGAGTGACTGGACATGCAGTAAGGAATGCAATTGTCAGAAATTATTTTTGAACAACAATTTTTTTTGGTTGTGTCTGTAAATATGAAGTTTCCAATTAGAGTTGGAATTGAGTGCTTTATTGTGCGATTCTGACAGCTTTTGAGGGGATTATATTATTTCTACCTTACCGGTCTTTAGTGTTAATTATTCTATCATTTCAATTGTGTGGTTTGAAAATCAGTGAAAAATATAAAAAAATAAATGTGTATCTACTACATGATGAATGTTATTTATTTGACCAGTTAGAGTTTGATTTAAATTACACTTTGTTGCTGAAATCCACCCTGAATCCACCAAACTGCTGGGATCAGAATAATCCAGATTTTTTTTGGATCAAAGTTAACCCAATCCTACTAAAAAGTTTTGAACAACACAAACTGAGGGTTTTATCTGGATAAAAATCAGAACTGGATTACTTGATCTAATCCAATTTCAGAATCCGATTTTGGTTTTGAACAACCCATTTTCAAGATCTGATCCAATCCATTATCCAACAACAACTGGGCCCTGGATCCACATCCAGATCACCAAATTGGACCTTTCTTATACCGTGACCAACTTTCCCTGAAAATATCATCAAAATCCTTCAGAACTTTTGGAGTTATCCTGATCACAAACTAACAAAAAAAGCAGGCACAAAAATAACCTGAATGGCAAAAGTAAATATAAAAGCTTTGTATTAATTTAAAGAAATGCTGATTCCTCTGTGAAGTGACAGGAGCTCTAACTGAGAGCTCAGATGGATTATGGGGCTCTGTATGAGAGAAAAGAGGAAAGTCTGAAATCCAAGAGCAGTAAACATACTGTAGCCGTCAACAAAACCAGCAATACAAAACCATTAAGATAAATATGACCTTTGACATCCCTACACACAGACTCCTGCTCATCTTCAGTGTATTACCATCATGGTAAGAGGACAAATACTGAAAAAGGAGAATTTGGGATTACAGAGCAAATGATACCTAACTCAAACCCAAATTTCAGACATAAATAATCAGACTTATTCTAGTTTAACACTAAAGTGAGATCATGTAATGTTTGTATAAGACAATCTTTGTACAAGAGGAAGTTCAAGGAGACCTCAAAATGAAGCATTAATGCAGCTTCAAACTGTGACAGGACTTTTTAACATGTTTTAAACTCTTTTTTGGTCGTCTGGAGTCTGTTTTAAAGCCTGTGGCGCAGCGGCTAATATAAACACGGGAGGACATAAACTTACCGGTGGAGGAACCAAACCAGGAAATGCAGCGAGTAAAGAAAAAGACGACGATCATCTTACGGTCCATTCTTACACACATTTAACGGTTCATTGAATCTGTCTACGTCCTGAGGCTGTCACTTGTGATTAAAGGACGTAGGAGGAAAACAAAGAAAGCCGGCATCAGCCCGACCACACACGCCCACTACCAAAGCCAAAATAAGAGAAGATTTTGGCGCCTCAAAAACCTGCTACTGTGCATGGACTAGAATTAGAGTATGAGAAAACGTTCCCCTCTAGTGACATAATATGACACAAAGTAGATAAAAATAAATAAATAAATAAATAAATAAAACACTTCTGTCAGCCTCACTAACAAAGGCACATTTTCAGCAAAATTCAAACCTTTTTCTTTTGATGAAAAATATATATATATATTAACTTACACAAATGGACAAACAAGACCTTGTACACATGTTAGTATAAATTTAACCTGAAAATTACACTTGAAGAGATAAATACAAACAGAACACAGGCTCATCCTGACAACAGTTAAGAGTAAAAATGTTTAGACAATACAAATATAACATGGAACGAGTGCTCAGATACATTCTTCAATCATTTAACGGTTTCTTGAGTTGGTCTTCATCCTGAGTCTGTCACTTGTGGTTAAAGTTTGTCCGAGAATAACAAAGTCTGCCGGCATTAGCTCCTCCCTGACTACACACCCCTGCTACATGAGGCAAAGTCAAACATGGTACATAAAAAATAACAATACTAATAATAATGAAATAATAAATACATAAAAATACAAAAAATTAAGTCAATAAATAAATACAACTCATAGAGCAGCTATATTCCATGAAATAAACCAGTATTTAGTAGGAAAGTTATTATCCCTCTCTGAATCTCCCTTAGTTTCTTGTATTTCTGAAAAGCTCCATTCCTTTCCTGCCTCTCTTACCTTTCTTGTAACCTGGCCCTTTCTTCATCATATCTACAATAGTGCATTAGAATGTGTTCGACATTTTCAACAACGTGGCAGTTTGTGCAATCTTGTGAGACCACTTTTCCCATGAAAAATAGTGTCTTGTTCAAACCTGTGTGGTCAAACCTCGATCTGGATATAACTACTTCCTCTCTTCTGCTTTTTCCCGTAACACCCTGTGCTCTGACTGTGCTTTGTATCCTGTAGTAACTTCTACCTTTGCTGTCTCCATCCAATTATATCTGCCAAAATTCTAATATTTTCTTATTAATAAGTGCTTTTCCTTCACCTTTTCCAAATGTGATGATGGTAAAATGATTCATAGTGAGTGCTCTTTTTGCCACCCTATCTGCACACGCCCACACACGCGTCTGCAGAGACCCTCCGGTTTAGACAGCTCCTATTGATAACGTAAACTCTAGGTCTTTTTTGAAAAGTTATCACAACATTGTTACTGTTTCTGTGGTCTCTTCAACTCTGTGGTGAAAGTTGGAATAAAAACTCTGAAACACTGTTGTGTTTTGCTCAATGTCATTAATAATAAAAGAAAAAGGGCAGGTAGTGCAGCAGGTGGTGCACGTGTCCCACAAATCCAACTAACTTGGCCCAATGGCAATGGTGACGATAACCAAGTACATTTACTTAAGTACTGCACATATAATCAGTTTTAAGTATCTGTTCTCATGGTCTATTTCTGTGGTCAAAATGTCGGCTGGAAGAAGAAACAAGAAAAATGTATAAATGCCGAGCCCGATATTCAGCTTTTTAGGGAAATATCTGCTGATACCAATATTCATCCAATAACATCGTCAATCCCTCACACCCATTGTTCTACTGTATATTTTTAATAAGCAGCCAAAGCTCTCCAGACTTTGCATTCTTCTTGTTGACAAAGGCAGGTGTTGTAGAAAACTTCCTCTTGAATGTGTATTATCCACATTTCCCAACACTACTTGAACGCACCGTCTGATTTGAGATGTGAACAGATATTTCCGTTTTGATCAGAAGAATAAAATGAAATGACTCAACTGTTGTTCACAAACCATCACAGCCTTCTAACAGTAAACAGTGAAGTTCTCCAGCTTGGTGAAAGTGCCCGACAAACAGCATGAGACTGCAGACAGTCAGAAAACAGAATATTTTCTTATTTCAGAGGTGCATTTGAGTGAAAGAGAGTCCCTCCATGTAGGTAAAGTATAACACCACGCTGAGATGATTCATGACCCCAACACTGAAAATGTATCTGATTAATCCACATGGGAAAGAGTTTGTCCCCATTTTATGAAATGGGAATTTTAACACAACACAAAAAGTAACAGGTTTCTTTGACTGAAAAACATAAAATACTCTGACCTCATATCTTCAGAAATGTATTGCTTATCGCTCCACACCATCTTATTTCTTCTAGGTTTTCTTAAAGAAGGATGTATGTCATAGTTTTACCTGGTCTGAAGCTCTTAAAGAGGTCCACATAGTGAAAATAGTCCTTCGTATAAAAAGTTCAAACTTTCTCACTCCCTGAAAAGCCTGCCACCTCAGTCAGGCACTTCTTCATTCATCTGCAGCACGTTTACGCATCCTTCTAATGCGAGGATTTCATTGGCTGATGCGAACGTCAATCACGAAAATGCCGCGAAAACTGTTGGAGTGGACTGTTGTAGGCGATACGTCTACGCCGGCGCCATTTTGGAGGGGTATAGAGACGGCCTAGATCAACGCACACAAGAGCAGGAGCGGGAAGTTACCATTTACACAAGTTGTTGTAATTGAGAACGTTTTCATGTACTCGTACATATCTGTAAAGTTACACGAGTTTGTCTTTGGGGATGTATTGAAGTTTTTTTTTGTCATAACATCTGCATACAAAAAAATAGCTATATAGAGCTTGACAAACCGTCTTTTGCTGTCATATGATGTTCTCCTTTGACTGTGATACCAACTTTAGTATTTCATAAAAGTTTGACTCTACTTAAAACTGAACTGATTCTGGTTTCACACTTGACACCAAATTGATCAGAAACAGGATGTCCCCAACGCAGGTTGACAACATTTCAGCTATACTGCATTTGAGTCCCTTCGTGTGTAGTGAGTATATTTGTGGCCATTATTTTTAAAATGTATCTCTGATTAATCTCTGCAGGCACAAATTTGCTGCCATTTCTTGGAATGGAAAAATTAAATGTTAATACATATTAAGAATTAAAAATCCTACGACTACACATGATAGACTCGATACAGCTCCATAAAATCTAATCACAGATTAGAACATGTGAAGCTGGCCTCACTCCTAATGACATTCCCTGCAATTATTAAAGTCACAGACAAACTTCCAAAATCACAGTAAAATCTTGGGAGTCATTCTGGAGTTGCAGAGCCCCCTGATCGAGGTCGTTGGGTGTAAAGTGGGCTCATCTGATTTTTGTTTTTGCAGGCTCTCTCAATAACAAAATCAAACCTGCTTAATATTGTTGTGAGTCTTTAGTCGTCTCTTGGGTAAATTGTGCTGTACAATGATGTAAAAATAGTGGCAAAAAAATAAGAAAAGAAAAACAGATGGCAGTAGGCTCAGGGGAACCAAAGAAGAAGCAACATGCCGTAAACATTACAGGGAGAAAAGGATGATAACATGTATGTAAATATTAATAATGACAATAACAGAGATAATAACAATAAAATAAGAACAATAAACATAACAAAAATAATAAAAGTGAATGAAAAGCTAAATTTGTGAGATATATTTCATAATTTTAGATGTCCATTATTTATAAATTGAACCCACGTTTGTTCTCTGTGGCTGTTTAGAAAGTGTTTTTAAAACATAAAATTGCTTCAAAATGAAGATTAGTAGAAATGTCTGCTTATTGTCCTTGGCTCATGTCATGTAGTCAGTAGACTAAATTCTTGTTTATGTTTAAATGTGAAACAGACCAAAAACAACATGAAACATTACTAAGTATCATATCTTAATATTTTGCAGGGTGACATAAGGGCCAGGGGGCCAAATAGTCACAGTTAATTCAGTTTTAATGGATGCTGTGAACAGGTTCTCCAATATTAAACGTACTTACAGCAAACAAAGAAATGCTCCGTACAATAACTATAGGAATTACAATACAATACAACTATAGGAAATACAATAACAATAAGAATTTTGTAGTCGATGGCTCCCAAAACCCAACAACTGTCAGGTCGGGCCATGATAAATCGTGTAGTCTGACCCCGGCTCTGACCCTGGCAGACTCTGGACAGAGAGCAGGAGCTCACCTGTATTCCTCTGATGGACACATTTCCCTCTCACTCACCTGGATCAGAGCAGGTGTGCAGAGATTTGGTTAGTTCTACTGCAGGTCAAATGAAAAACAGGGAACAAGACAACAAAGAGAACCTGCTGCAGGTACCATTTTCCCCGTATTTATTTGAAATTATTTCAAAAGATAAAAACATGATTGATTAACATGACATGACCACAGAGTTCTTGCTCCTCAGAGTGGACGAGATGAGGACAGGAGGGGACAGGAAGCTGTCCAGGTGACAGGAAGTGAGCGTCCATCGGTTGTTTCTCTGACCCAAACATTTTAATGTTACACAAAAATGAAACAGTATCCCCAAAAAGTTGGCTCGTTGTCAAACCCCCGCGCTCACATCCACTCGGCTCATTCACACCTTTATGGCCAAAAACGTCCAGAGAAGGTCTCCAGAGTTCGCGCCTGGATCACCGTTATAATCATCTCTCTTTCCTATATTACAGCTTTTTACAACATAAAAATAGATCATCAGCTATGATTACCTTGTTCCTTAATGGAAATATATAAAATTTATGGCATTTTCAAATAAACTCCTTTATTTACTTTGTCGTCATCATCTTCCCCCTACAGAGAAAAATAAAAACAAAAAGGTACCGATGAGCGTGACAACAGATTTTAGTGTAAGGCATGACCAGAAGGAGGCGCTGCATCACTGAGAATCTGACCTGAACAAACTCTCCTGGTGTTCACTTAAAATATTTTAATAGTGTTTTAAAGGTAAGAGCCTCCCTCTGCTTAGGCCATACCTGTCAAGTTTTGGATTCGAAAATGAGGGATAACACCAACCAAACTCAAGTATCCTTGACGTTTTCACACACAGGTGTACAAGAAATCTAAAATTAACCACTGATCAGCCATTTACTAACTAGAATTAGGTGATCAGAATCTGACATTTGTTGATATTGAAATGCTGAGAACATTCCTACATTATAAAAGCCTATGCCTAAATGAAAAAAAACAAAAGGTTACATGAAACACATTTATTTATTTTACATATTTTCAGTTCATATACAAGTCGGCACATTATATATTTCTGTTTATTTCAAATTGCTTATCTTTAAGTTAAACATTTACATTTTGTTTTCATCTCTTACTTTTTTCTAGAGATATTTATACGACTTCTTTGTTTTCTTTTTGGCAGGACAGCTTTGGCTTAGACTATTCTCTGGCACTTGAGTGTTTTTTTTGTCTTTCTGTCGTTTTGGTTTACATCTACCGTCTACAATCTGCATTAACAGCTCCTTGCATTGCATTTAAACGACATATCAGTACAGCTCAGGGGTGGGAAACTTTGATTACCAAGAGGACCACATAAATATTTTTCAGTGCCTGAGGGCCGCACTGTCACTATTGTCAGGTACTCTTAATGAGGAAAAAAATGTATAAACATAAATAAAGAATAGCAAATATAAAGATTCAAAATAGAATTATACCAACATATATACGAGTGAGCATGAAACATAACTAAAGCCAATTTAAATTTCCTTTTTAATGCAATAAAATAATGTTTACCAGTTTTAAGGCAAACATATATTATCTTTACAATCTAAACTCATCTTGAAACACGACCATGCAGCTACGACAACCTTTCTTGTTGTCGAGGAGTGATGCACTGTCGACTGTAATCCTACTCGGTTTAGTAATTAATGGAATCATACCTCTACAGTACAATAATTCAATAAATCCATCTGTCTTCTTATGCTTCTTGATATTCAAATCTATACTGAAATCTCCACATACATAATTTATCTTATTTTTTTAGTACTTAATATTTCTTCCATGGTGGCATTAAATGTATCAGTGTTACCCAGTTTCCTATACACACAGTTCACTATAACATTTTTCACTCCTTGTATGCTCACTTCTACAGTGATGCATTTAATGACCTCTTCAATAATGCATTACTGTTGCCATAAACGGCTGCCTCTCCAATAGCTCTCCAGTTTTTTAGCTTTAATATTTTTCTCCAATTTTTAAACAATTTTGTACAGTTTTTAGCTTTTTCCCATCTTTTTGACCCTTCTGCTCTTCTTATGAAGACGTTTCTTTTGTTTTACATATAGCCTATCCCATGGATATTTATTTATTGTTTTTAACTATCAACGCGACCAGGAGGCAGTTCTAAAGCTACAGCAGACTGTTTTTTCTCAAAAATTCTACCAAGAGCCAGTTTCATCAGCTTTACAAGGGAGGAAATACGAGCTGGGGTTCGACACCACATCCCGGCTGAAGTGAGGAGGAGACCCGGCTCTGTGGTCGGCGTGAGGCTGGACTCTCTGGTGACTGTGGCAGAGGACGGAGCTCTGGACTGGACAGGCTGCTGGACATTTTGGACGATGCCAGTCACCCTCTACACGCGGTCACCGGCGACCAGAGGAGCCTGTTCGGCCCAGGATTGCTGCTTCAGGTGTTGGCCTGGCAGGCTGGGGGACTCTTTTGTCCCTCGGACCATCGGGCTGTCCGGCTCCTCTCTCGGGGAGAGGAGGAGTGGCGAGGGGACGGAGGACGGGAAGGAGCAGCAGCTGGTAGCCAGCAGCCATTTTTATTTTATTGTGTTTTGTTTTATTTTATTTTATTATTATCTTTATTTATTTATTGTATTTTTTTTTTTGTTATATTTGTTTTTATTTATATTTTTGTTTACATCTATCTTTTTAATGTATCTTTTTATCTACTATTTGTAACTGCAATTGGAGTTCTAGTTTCAAATAGTCATGTAATGACTGGTGACCTGCCAGGTTCTTTAATTACAGATTCTGGCCCCTGTATGATAAGACAGCATTTTTAATTGTTTTAATGACCATTTTCTTTCTGCTGGCTTCTTGAGTCTTTTCACCCTGAGCTGACTAAAGCTGATCCACCCAGTGTGAACTCACCCTTGTTCCCAACATCTGTAAGTGGTGGCACCACCTGTGACTGCCTCTGAGGTCCGGACTGCTCTGAAGAGACTGGACACAGGTAAAGCTGCTGGGCCTGATAATGTCGATCCTTTCTTTTTAAAATTGGCTGCTGATTTTATTGCTGAGCCTCTGGCACATATTTATGTTGAAATGCTGACTCAGCATTTCATTATGTTGAAATGCTATTAATGCTATTGTTATCCGACTTTATTAAGCTGAAATGCTGAGCAGAAGGCAGTTGTACTTTTCATCTGTGTGTCCAATACAGATTGCTGATTACTACAGCTCCTTGCTGTATGCATCTGGCTGCTGTCCTCTCAGTCTGGATGTCACAGGTTGTCAGTCATTCGACCTTCACTTCCATACAACTTTATTCTTTTCCTGTCTTTACAATGCAATTTTGATAACATATTTCACACTTCTGCTGCTGATTACAATCTTTGTCATTTTAGCACTAACAAATTTTACTCTTTTAATCATGGATTACAACTTCTTCATGTTGGCCAAACATTTATTCAGCTTTCTGCAATTTCCTTTCACATTTATTCATTTTCAGCTTTCTTTCACAACTGTAACCATTTTTATTACACATTTCCCACATTTGCAGCTGTGCTTTACTGCTTCCAACTATGTTAAGTCACATTTTCACATTTTCAGCTTTGTTAGCACTGCTTTTAGCCATTTCATTTCACAGTTTCAGCATTCAGACTCAGCATTTCAACGCATTCGCTGCAAGGAAATGCAATTTTTCTAGTTTTAACCTGAGTTTGATCAGTAATAAAATTCCTAAAGTTTGGAAGTCTGCTTTTGTTCTCCCCCTGTTAAAAGGGGGTGAACCCACTAATGTAAATAATTACAGACCAATTTCTAAATTATGTGTTTTCGCTAAAATTGGTTTTAAACACAGAGAAGTTTAAGCTTATGGTCTTCTCAAATTCAAGTGAGTTACCAGTGAATACACCAACTGTTGTAACTCAACAAGGAAACCCAATTGAGCTGGTCTCCAATTATACATACCTGAGTTTTCTTCTGGATCATGAGCTTGGTTTCCTGTGTCACCTCTCACCGCACACAGAATACACTGTGTTATGTTTTAAGAAGGTTTCTGTGAGCTGCACACAGAAAACCTTCTTAAAAGATGAGAAGGTTTCTGTGTGCCGCAGACCAGCTTGGTGCACAGCCTGTGTGCCGTGAGATAGGACACAGAAAACTTCTTTTTAAAAAAACTCAGAGGTTTTCACAGGCTCACAGAAAAAAACCTCTGAGGCAGAAAATGTTTGAAAGGATCGTCAGTGATCAATAAAAGGATTTTTTAGAGTCAAATAATATTTTATCATTGTTTCAATCTGGTTTTAGAAAACAGCACAGTATTCTGTTGTCATGGTCTTACAGTTTTAAATGATTTTATTGAGGCTCTGGACAGTAAGAAATATTGTGTAGATCTTTTTATTGATTTGTCAAAAGGCTTTGACACAGTAGACCACAGACTCTTGACTAAAACTTGACATAACATTGGTATTTCTAAATCTGCCACTTATTGGTTCTCTGAGTATTTAACAAACAGAACACAGTGTGTGCAGGTGGCTGGATCCACCTCCGCTGTTCTGGATGTTACCAAAGGGGTGCCCCAAGGCTCAGTTCTGGGACCCATTTTATTTTCAATATATATCAACAGTCTATGTGCGAATGTGTCAAATGCATTTTACTACTTTTATGCAGATGATACCATTATTTTATTGCTGTTCATCCTCACTCACTCAGGCTCTTGAGTTTTTACAAGCTGCTTTTAATGTTGTTCAGTCTCGTCTGAGAACTTTGAAATTGGTTTTAAACACAGAGAAGATAAAGCCCATGGTCTTCTCTAATTCAAGTGAGTTACCAGTGAATATACCAACTGTTGTAACTCAACAAGGAAACCCAATCGAGCTGGTCTCCAATTATAAATACCTGGGTTTTCGCCTAGATCGTGAGCTTTCTGTTAAAGCACACATTGCAAGGTTAGTTACCAAGCTCAGGGTGAAGCTCGGTTTCTGTCACAGAAATAGATCCTGTTTTTTCACTTAGAGCCCAGAAACTGCTTGTGTCAGCAACATTTTCTCCTTTGATTGATTATGGAGATGTGCTGTATGTGGGTGCTTCTCTTAAATGTCTCCAGTCCTTGAACACTGTTTATCACAGTGCCCTTGAGGTTTGTCGCTGGTGATGGCCGCCGCACACATCATTGTGACTTGTATGTCAAATCTGGTTTACCTTCCTTAAGTGTGTGAAGGTATACGCACTGGCTGACCCTGATTTATAAGGCTCTTCATGGCTTAGTTTCAGCTTATTTATGCACTCTTCTTCAGAGAACTAAAAGCCACTATGCTTTACGGTCCTGATGTTCTCCATCTTTCTGTTCCTCGCGTCAGAACTGGACTGGGGAAGAGAGCGTTCAGTTTTTCTGTCCCACAGCGTGGACTCTTTACAGACTGAACTGAAGCTCTCAGAGCTGATTTATCTTGGAGCCTTTCAGTCAATGCTGATGGATAAACAGCGTGAGACCTTTGAACAAACTGTGTTTCTGAATTGTTGTTTATGTTAAATTACTGCACTTTATCGCAAAACCTTGCACTAACAAACAAATGTGTGTATTCTAACTTATTGTATATTACTACCATTCATTATGTTTTTTTCATGTCATGTGCTGCTGAGCTCTTGTCCAGGTCACCCTTATGAAAGAGATCTTGATCTCAGTGGGTTTTTATTAAACCCACTGAGATCAAATAAATAAAGGCTAAATAAAAAATAAATGAATAAAAATTTTCCCTGAGAAGTTATCCAAAGGGATTAATAAAGTACTATCTAATCTGATCTAATCTAATGCAGGTGTACTTATGAAACACTTACTTAAACATGACTTTTTTAATGCATTTTATTAGAATCACTATTTTTATTATTTATTTTGCAGTAAAGACCATGAAAAATACCGAGAAGCCATGCTGTTTTCGAAATAACGTTTGAGGAAATAAGTGTAAAGTGTATTTATTTTCTTGTACTCTGTAATTTTGTTGTAAAAACTACTATTCACATCTATTGACACAAATCAGATACATCATCAGACTTTTCTGTGAGATGTTGTCTGTGTGAGCACACAAACCTCACACCAAGGTTTTAACTTACAGAAGTGAAAACCTCGGTGCTAACACTTCTTTATTTACGAATTATTCGTCACACTTCACATTTCTTAAAAAAAAAATACCCCTCAGAATGTTAGAGGTTCTCACAGGAAACCTCAGAGGCAGAAGATTCAACCTGAGACGGAAATCAGTAATCAGTGTCGCCGGGGGCGGGTGAATGTGCACAACTCCCTCAGATCCGGACATATATCAGAGAGAGAGCAGAGAAGCAGCTCCACACTTCAGATGTGCGGGTTTGAGTCTGCAGAGCAGGGTCAGAAAACAGAGGGACGCTCAGCTGACAGCATCAGGACAAAGACTAATTCAACAAACCCATAAATAATTGGAAGAATGGATCGTAAGATGATCGCCGTGTTTTCATTCATCATTTCTACGTTTGGTGGTGAGTTTATGAAGTCCTGCCCTCAGCAAAAAGGAGTTTATTCAAGTGTAGCAACAAGTATACTTATTTAATACTAAAACTGAGGCCGTATACTTTAAGTTTACTTTTTATATTGTATTTACTTAAGAATAGTTTAGTGAAGTAGACTTGGCTCAGACTGAAAAGTATGAAGAAAAGTCTGAGACTAAGTATATTAATACTAAGACTTACACTTAAACTTTAATACTAAAACTTATACTTGTACTTTGGTATACTTTTTTGTTTCTACCAAGTTTGTTACTTTTGGTTCCAAAGATGTGCACTTTTCTTTTACCTTTTTTTGACAAGGAAGGACTTCAGTTCTCAGTTGGAGACACTATTATGTGCACACTTTTTCCTTTATCATCTCTGACAAAGAAGGACTTGATCTTGGAGAGATTATGTTTACATTTTTACATGCAGATGTGTAATTTTCCCTTCCTGATTTAACTCAACTAATTCCTAAACTTACTCCCTTTTGTTTCTGACTTCATGTTTGAGCTGTTTACTGATTGTTTTTACCGTTTTGACATGAAATACTGTTTTAATTTAACAACTGGGTGTCGTGATTAATGGTGATGGACCTGTGTTTAATGTCATTTCTGTACTCAGTTCAACAAAAAAACAGTTAGAAGAGCCTCAGTGGCTCAAGACGACCAAAAAAAGAGTTTAAAACATGTTAAAGAAGATCCTCTTGTATAAAGACTGTCCTGTGCAAACATTACATTATCTCACTTTATTGTTAAACTAGAATAAACTTAATTATTATTTATGTCTGAAATTTTGATTTGAGTTAGATGTCATTTGCTCTGTAATCTCAAAATTCTCATTTGTCAGTATTTGTCCTCTTACCATGATGGTAAAACACTGAAGATGAACAGGAGTCTGTGTGCAGGGATGTCATATTTATCTTAATGGTTTTATATGTCTGGTTTTGTTGACGGCTACAGTATGTTTACTGCTCTTGAATTTCAGACTTTCCTCTTTTCTCTCATACAGAGGCCCATAATCCATCTGAGCTCTCTGTCAGAGCTCCTGTCACTTCACAGAGGAATCAGCATTTCTTTGAACATCAGTACAAAACTTGAATATTTACTGTTGACAATCAGGTCATTTTTGTGCCGGTGTTGCCTCCCTAACTTTACAGTCAGTGGGCAACTGATGTTTTTTTCTCAAAATTTGTAGTGATTTCCTGTGTTAAAGAGGAGAAGAAACACACACGGCGAGCTGAGTTCCTGCTGAGTTCCTCCTCAGTTGTGTCACATCACTGAGGAAGCTTCATCCTCCTCAGTGAAATCACTGAGGAGGATGAAGCTTCCTCAGTGATGTGACACTTCTCTGTATCACAGCGCTGTGCGCCATCTAGCGTCTGGACCATAGAAACTAAAACTGCACTAAAAGCCACAGAAGTGTGAAAAAAAGATAAACTCAAATAAATAATAATAAAAATGTGTGAGGGGTCTGGTGTATCTTTACTTTTATTCTTCATGTTGGTTGGTTCCTATTTTTTTTTTTTTTACAATTGTTTTCACCCCTCGACACCAGCTTTTGTAACAGGATCATTCAAACAGCTCAATAGCTTTATCTGTGTTTTTGTTTCCTCAGGAGCCTCTCAGCTCACCTGTCCCAGTCAGACCGTGTCTGCAGTGGAGGGCGAGAGCGTCACAGTACAAGTGTACGGGGATCCTCCGACTAACATGACAGACGACCGAGTGAACATTAAGAGAGCTGACCTCGAAGACGTGTTCGTCCACATCTACGATAGACAGCACTACTACAACAAACACCTGCAGGCTGCACAGTACAAGAACAGAACAAGTCTGAGTGAGGAGGACCTGAGCAGAGGAGTCCTGGACCTGGAGATCAGGAACCTGTCTCTGAACGACAGTGGATCATACCGAGTCTTCTCCTCTAAACATGAGATTGACTGCACTTTCAACATCAGCGTTGGTGAGCATCCTGTGATTTTAATCAGAGTAAGAAATGATGGAGTTCAGATAAACCTTAAAGATGTGTTGTTCAGCTGTTTCTGTCTGTTTTTATCATTTAAATGAACATTAACGTGTTGACCTGTTTCTTTTCTTTTCAGCAGCTAAAGTGAACTCATGGGACGGAGCTGAAGGTAAAGATCTTCTTCTCTGAATGTCTTGAATTAAACTCTGACTGCTGGGGCTGCATGAGAGTTACTGTCATTCAGACGCTCCAGGATTTTGGACTTTTCTCTGACTGTTGTGGCAAAAATGTGATGATGCAGCAGTTTTCTTAAAAGTTCCTCTGTTCTGAGACTTCATCTCTCACTGACATTTAACAACAAATCAGTTTCACAACTGTTTCTGCTGTTTTAACACAAGTATTTGTGAGAAACCATAGTTTTTCCTTTGTTGTGTCATGTTAGGATGATCACTTCTTCTTCATTTAACTCTGTTACCCTTCTCTTTTTCTTCTTTTTATAGGTCGTCCACAAACAGAGACACTCTGGAAAACTGTCCTTCTGGTCCTCACAGTTCTTTTCATCGTTGTTGCTGTTGTGTTGATTTACCTGTGCAGATCAGAGATCAGTAAGTCAGCTCTTTCCTCCTGTCTACCTTCATTCATCCTGCTGTCATCTCTGCAGAACATGGCCGTCTGAGGCCATGTCCACATTAGTTATTCACCACATCTGCAGGCAGCCTGAATGTTTTCAAAACACCTGGAAAGTGCTTGAAAAGTGCTTGAATTGGACCTTAGACTAGGAGCACCAACCCTGCCCCCCTGCTGCTGTCTCCCTCTCAGTGTGCGTGCCCCCTCCTCACCAATATCCCTCCTCTGATTCTCCCTCTGAAGCCATGTTTAAAGTCAGGGCTCAGCCTCACAGCGGCCCAAATATTGAGGCTCTAAACGGCAGCTTGAATGGGGCAGAGCGGAGGTGTGTCAGGGCACGCTGCACACATCCACATGTGGATCCAGGAGTTTGTTGACAGATCTGATATTTAGCCTGACAGCTCACTTTCCCTCATGTTCATGAAGAACTGGGCTAAGATGCCTCGGCAGAGGTTTGTGCTCTGGGAGCTTCTAGTTGGTTCTGAGATCAGCAGGTCCAGTTTAGATGGAGGACCATCCATCAGCTGGAACATCTGTAATTACTCACTGATGCATGGATTTGACCTCATCTGATGGACTTTATCAGCTGCTGCATAACCTGACTGGTTGGATTCAAGTCTCCATCCTGCTCTTTATTTTCTGTATAACTTTTGACACACTGTCTGTTTTCTTACAGGGAGAGCGTGGCCAAGGGTCAGAGACAGAGTTTGTCGTCTCTTATCTGGAAGGTCACAGGGTCAAGATCCAGATCCTGAAGGAGTTCAGAGGGACGACGTCGATCCTCAGAATCTTCTGAGCAGCGTGTGACTGAGCATGAATTTAGTGCTGAAGGAAACTCTCCTTCAGCATCAGCAGCATTAACAACATCTGCTGCCTGGGTCCTTGAAAAAGGGCCTCATGTTGACTCCTGTTTCTGCACTGAATGAACGGCCTCTCTGACTGAACTCCATTATTTTCAATGATTCATTAACCAGAAGAGTTCAGGTCATGACTGTTGGTTTTCTGTTACTCTGCTCCACCTGATGTAAAATATTTCCCCTGTAGAAATATAGTTTCTCTGTAAAGCAGTGACTGATCTGGTTGTTGGTGTGTGACTGATATTCTGAACACAACTGAACGTCCTCTTTATCTTGGTGCTGGTCGTCTCCTCGGCTGAATTTAGAGCTGGAACTCTTTTATACAGAGTTTTTATGATGATTTTTATATTTTAATAAATGAAATAATAATGTAACCCTGTGCTGTTGTGTCTTCATTTGTCCTTCAGGATAAAGAGGTGAAGGTCACTCTGCAGTGTTGACCTCCCTGTTACTTTAGAAAAGGTCCCACAGGGTCAAAGGTCGTAAAAGTGGAGGCAGAAGAAAAGAGCCGTAAGAGCCGTGTTGAATATTTTCTACCTTCATCACATCAGTGAAACTCTTTAGTCTGCTTTAGAAAGAAGACACTAAACACTGCCATTCTTGTTCTATTAACTATTTGAGTTGTTGAGCAGTTGTACCTGATAAAGTGGCTGGTGAGCGTAAATATGCGTTTTGGTCCTGACTTGCAGTTTTTCTTGAATTTAACTATTTTAAATATTTTTCTAGATATCCAGATTTGCCTTAGTCTGTAAAATATGATCATCTGCAGATGGTAGTTTTTTTTACAGTCATACACACTCCAATAAAGTTTGGAAACATTATTTCAGCTGGTTATTTCTCCTCTTCAATAAAACTAATTGGTCTGT
>JBAMNC010002319.1:0-43924 GCA_037902135.1 Cetoscarus ocellatus
AAGCAGGCGCAGTCAAACTGCATCTGGGTGTGGAGTGGATTCTGTTTTGGTGCTTAATAAAGAAAAAAAGCCCACTGGTACTCCCTGTGTGGCCCAACACTAAAAGTCAGGCAGATGATGTTGGGAGAAAAAGCTGAGAAGAGGGGGGAAACTAGCAAAAAATATTGAAGAGTTGGTGGGGAAAGGAAGTGGAAGCAAACAAGTGATGCTGATGTCATCGTACTTCTGCAGTTATTCAAATCATTTCTGTTGTTACAGTGGTTGATTTCAGTCTTCTTCTATTGCACACAACTCTTGTTCTGCTGAATAAGGAAGAAAGATGTATTCAGATCTAACTGATCTGCTTATGGATTTGTCCCTCTGGCAGTCATGAAATATCTCAGGTTTTGCGAAATTATTCGTTTCCTTGGTGTTTTAAAAAGTTCTATTAATTTTAACAAGAGAGGGTTGTTTTTCAATTAGATGCACTTACCGTCTGAGCAGACAAGCTTGGGTTTTACTTCCACAGAATCCAATTGTGGAAAGAAAACCCAACCAAGTATCCGAAAACAAATAAAGTCAGTTTAATGCTTGGCAATCAAGACAGTTCACAATAGACAGTGGTGCCAGACAGGCTACATGTTATCCTCTCCCAGCGTATGTGAACTTGAGTTGAATTTCACCTGACTTTGATTGAACTCCTGCTCTAGAAGAACAAGTGAAAGTGCTTACACTGTTGTTTGGTAACCTTGCTAATGTTAGCTCCATGACTCTCATTCTAGCTTTGAAGATGAAGATTTTTTTTTATACCTTACTTTCATAAAAGCATTCATGATCAGCACCCTTGGCTTTCAAACTGGTTTTGCCCAAGGACAAAATCTCAAGGCCATAATAATATCTGGGTGGCCAAAAGTAGCCTGTCAAACACATAAAACAATATCTTGTCCGTCTAAATATGTTTATTTTACTTAATAGCTTATTAAATGTAACAAATTAGTGCATTACTTGTGGAAAGTGTAAGCATTTCATTTTCTTGTTAAAAAGTGATTTATTTATTTCATTAAGACACTTACCTAGCTGCCATTTTTTCTTGTATATCCCAGGTTCAATGAGGGTTTCAATACTGGATTTATATTTTTCCTTTAGCAGACATTCACGGTTAAAAGATTTTAATTTCATTTTTTAGGTGGACATAACTCATATTTAGGAATTTTTTTTAATAATAAAAAAATGTCTACATAAATTATTGTATTTGAGTAATGTTAAAGCAAAGCAAAAACTTATAAATCAATTGTTGCTTTGTTGTCAAGAATTGTGCCCCGTCATGCCATTTGTGAACCACTGATCTAGACACATTAAAAAGCATCAAACTGTTTATTTGCAAGAGGTAGTGGGTTAGAGTCCCAAAAAAAGCCCCCATTTGTAACAGACTATCTCAGAGTAACCCTAAATTTTTACAAAGATTGCCAGTGCAGCCTTTCGTACGCGCCACACACTATGCAGCAAATGGCCCCTTGTTTCACCAATCACTCAGTATCCTCAGCCTGCGCCCTTGATCCGGAGCATAGCAGCACACCTCCTCATACGATGACTGTAAATATGTGGCGAAAATACAGCAGAGCTAGCGGAAATCATGGTGATGCCTACAGCAAATCATTAGGCTGGATATTTAAACTACTGCATGTCGCTCTTCCTGTCATCTCCGAAAACTCACAATGGACTTGAGAAGTTGATCCTTATGGTTGTGTTTTAAGCTTCCAGGCCTGAGCTTTGCTGTGCAACACGTAAACTACGCTTCCTGTGGGCAAGGATTTACGCTGCGGTGAACAAATAACAGATTAACTCATTACAGCTCTTGTCCGATTTTAACTACACAGAAAAGCTTCAAATGAAGTAATTTTTACTTTACTATATTAGATTCATATTGTGCTTCCTTCTTTTGTACTTGTACTCACGTCAAGTTTCATCAAAGTAACTGCACTTTCACATGAGAACAACATTTCTGTACTCTTTCCACTCCTGATACACTATGAAACAAAATCACTGAATACCAAATGACGAGAAAGGAAATTATTTGATATAAAACAATATGATACAGTATGATGAACTTTATTGTCCCCTTTAAGGGATTTGTATTGCAGTACTGGGCTGCCTACACTGTGGTCAATTAAACATTTAATAAAATGTTAGTAAATAAAAAATCATTTAAACACTCAACAGTTCTCTGGTAAACTGAGAAACACAAATCATCTTCTTGCCTATCAGTTATGTAATTTTATGCTCAGATATTTCTTCTAAAGTAAATCTTCTTGTAAATTTGATCAAAACAAATATGAGCTCAAGAACAGTCCCATATGGCAGTTAGCCCAGGCGTTTTGTGGACAGGGCAGACAAAAAGAGAAAGCGAGTGACAGCGAGCCGTTTCTGTGTCCTTGGGATGCCAGTGTCATTGTCAAGGCTTATCACAATCTAGGGGCAAAGAATGAGCAGAGGGAGGAGAAAAAGGGGGGAGAAAAGGGGGACAAATAATGCACGAGGCTTTAATAAAACTTTATCAGGAGTTACCTGAGCTCTGTCTCCTTCCTCTATGCCACCTCAAACGCCCCCCCTCCCCCTGCTACCCAGTGACACCGTGGCACTAATATTCAAAGAGCTCCGAGTGCGTTGCTGCTGGAGTCACGTTTAACTTCACCAATTTCTTATTGCCTGTCAGTCTCTCTAATTTGATCCGGCGTTGGACAGTTACCGTTTTGGACAGCGGAGTCACGGCACATATTGGCAGGGAGACTGGCAGCTAATAAAAGCCAGCCTGGTATTACTCCCCTTTTCCTTTTATTTATAATATATCTCAATAATTGTTATTATGAATATATATGCATTTAAGCCTCACCTATCTCTCTCTCCTGGTGGCCTCCCGGTTAATAATATGTTATTGATTTCCATACTGGACTGGCTATATATCTGTTTTAATTTCAAGGCCTTATCGCTCCCTCTGTGATTCACGGGAACCCTACCTTTATTTCTTTTCCCTTTTTTCCTAAAGGCGTTATTAAGTCTGTGTAGGAGTATAGGTAACATGCTTCTTACAGTCTCACTGGTTACTTTGTATGAGGGAAAGATGCTCATTATAGGGCCCATATCTTTTACCAAGTCAACCTTCATCTTGGCTTTGACAGACTGGATCAAGAGCAGATTGGGTCAGGTAGAGAGCTTGGATTTAGACTTGACAGATTAGAAGCAAATAGAATAAAATAGAAAAGTTTTTGCAAGGTTTCCTACTAACGCTTTGTGTCTTGGACTGATTTTTTGAAATTTAAAGCCATTAAAAAGTCTCAAAAAGTCCAGTTCTTACTTGTGAGAGGTCTTGAATTTTACATAGCTCTTTGATTTAGACTCTCTCTTATCAAATCTATTTTGGGCTATTTCAAAGGCTGCATCAGAAAACAAAAAAAAAGCTGTCTCAGTAATGTGAAGCCAGCATCTGAAGTTCTCTGTCTATTCACATGCATGTCTGTGTCCTTTTAGAGATCTTTTCACCTTTATTTCTTGTTATAAAATCTATAATCAGCACCATTAATTGTTACTTTGTGGTAAATACGGTCTCAACAAAATAAATCCAAGTTGGAGAAGTGGAAGTTTTAATATACCACACCCATGCTGATTGCCCTTTACTTGCCAAAGCAGAATTTGTTGTTCTTTTCTGCATTTAAAATTTTATGTTGGCCACCACTACCTATGTTCCACCATTAATATCAGACGTATAAACTTCTCCTTGTTTAAATCAGGGTGTCCATAAGGGCCTTTAAAAGTATTGAAAGTCAATAAATTGATGAGGCTGCAATGCCATCCATTTATTAAATGATTAAAAACATGAAGAAAGCAATTTATCAGGTTTTTGCTGTTGTCCAATATGCTAATATTTCCAAGCTTAAGTACCCGATAACAGTAACAATAAAAACATTTTTTTATTTTAACTCCAAATCTCTCCTAAGCTAGAGTTGACCTTTTTCCTCATTTTGACACTCTATTTGTGTTAAACGATGAGAAACAAGTAAACAATACTTGATATTATAATAGATGGTAGATGATTCTGAGTTTTTTTATAAACACATATTATGATATTAGGTAAAGCATTATGGCATGTTTGTACAATCAGCCTTTTCCAAATGTTTATTACTCGTCAGATGATAGTTCCCAAACTCGTTATCTTTCTTAACAACTTTACTTTCGCTTAATTAGTCAGCTCATAATTGTATAGTTCCCACCTAAAAATGTAAATTACACAGCTGTGATAAGGAGTTAATACAAGAACTCTATTGCTGTACTCTACAATCAGGCTTGAACATACAGTATCAGTGTGTCACTTATTTAATCAGTCAGATGCTCATGAAATGTATACAATTGACCTTAGACTTCTGTGTATACCCTGGTAATAGGCATCATGATATGTATTAATGATCTCACTCTGCCAAGAGGATTTATTGTGCCACTCATTTCAGAGGTACCGGATATTTTATCTAAATAATGTCTCTTGTGCTCTATTTTTTTCTCAGAAAGTACTCCCAATAATTGACAAAAACAAAGCCATTGACCCTAAGAACTTCCTGGGGGTAGGGCCAGGCCAATATTAAATCATAACAAAAGTTTACAGGTGCGCTTTGTGTTTTTGAAAACAATCATTTCCTTCGTCACATCCAGGTATTAAAACTCTAACGTAGGGATGGGAATCAACAGCAGGTGTCAGTTGATTGCAGTTAACAACGGGGTTGTGGAAACATCCTTATTCACTCTTGTGCAGTGCCCTGCTCTTAGTCTAGACTGAATTGTAACTGATGCTGTTGTGCTCTTGCAAGAGGCTGTCGTTCTCAAAACAGCAAAGGAGTCAGGAGAGTGAAGCACACTAGTTTTATGCATCATGCAAACATCATTTTGTGGCAAACACACTAAAACATTTGTTGTCACAGCACAGTTTGAAGTGTCAGAGTGTAACAGTATGACACAGAAACATGTGAAGGCCTACCTCTTACCACACAAAGATTCACAAGAATCAGAGAGGGGTAATAAATAAAGAAATGCATTAATTACTAATGGCAGTCGTATCAACAGAATCTTGTCAGTTCCGATCTGTGCTCATAAATGTGAATGTGCAGTATAGTCAGGCACCACAGCTGCCAGATTTTCAGCCAGGAAAACAACTTGAAATGTTTGTAGTCTGTCCCAGTTTGGGTCTGAAAAGATCTTAAAAATTTGTATTACGTGTTTAGTTAATTAATATCTTGTGAGAAAGGGGCAGACAATAAGATTTTTCTTCATTCTGCTCTTTTTCATTAATGTTTGCGATTTTCTTTGTTTGTAATGAATGTTTTGTATACTAACAGAATGAAATAATGTCCTAAACCAAGAAAAAAAAGTCTAGAATTTGATTTGAGAAATGTGCAGGAAACTTGTTTGTATGAGGATATTTTACTAGACCTAACCTGTTCACTTTCAAAACAAAACTGACCATGGAGGCATCAAATGAAAAATGTCATTATTTATTCAAATTTAACTTTATTTCATCACAAGTTGTCATAGAGGGCAACTGGGACAACGCTGCCTTGCCAGTGAAACCTTTGGCCAACTCTATTGGCTAGTAAGACCTCTGAGGGCACCCCTTCACCTCCGTCCCCCTTGGCCCATCTCCCACTACCCAGATTATAAAAGAATTAGGATGAAGAAGCGGAGTGAAGGAGAAGGAGGAGGAGTAAGAGGAGGATAGCTCTGGAAGGGAGGAATAAGCAGTGCATGTATATATGCGAAATATATGCGCCATCAGCACAAAAAGGGCCTGAGTCAGCCGTTTGCCGGGCCTTGCCGCATGCTAAAACACATAGAGGCAAAGCCCATTAAAAATGAATGCCACACGATAATCACATTCACACTTAAAATTTAATGTTGGTACGCCTGCCGCTGACAAAGAGAAGGCGGCATAGGGCGCCGTAATTATGACCGCGTCTCCTGTTCTTCACACTTCGAGGTGACACAGTAGCATGGCCTCTGGAGGTGGAGACTGATTCAAGGAGAGCGGCACCAGGGGCAGGGCATGTAGTCTGACTGTCAAAATTAGCTTAAAGGACTACACAGGACACTGACATCTTCATAAGGGAGAGACACCGTGGTAAGTCTTTTTCACAAGTGGAGTGGAGGATAAATTCCATAGCAAGTCATCTCCAACCTTTTTTACAGCGTGTCTGACACAGTGTCTTCGTCCTTAAGAAAGCTTCCTGATGATTTTTCATTTTTTTCATGTGTGAAGTTTTTTGAATATTTATCTCACAATAGTTTTTCCAATAATTTCAACTTTTTGGCCAAGGGTGTGGGAAGTTAATCCTTGGCAATGGGATGAGGTGTCCTGACCCAAACTGACTGTTGGGTCAATGCGTCAAGGGTCCAACTAAAATGCCAGGTAGTGCCAGACCTTCACTTTGGAGCCTTGTGAAGATACACAGATCAATTTAGAGGAAAAAATCTTTTGACCCATATATCTTTGTACTTTTCACTCATGCACAGTATGGGACCTTGAACTCTGAGACTGGTCAGATAGTTTTTGTGTATAAAGGACAGATGAACTGCATAACCAGTAGTAAGGGCATAAAACACAGCTACAGCATACAAGTCAGTAGTTATTAAAGCAAATCAACATCTACATTAACGTGTCCATGTGGTTTTAAAAAATATTTCAATCTTTGAAAAACAGCAAAATAAGGCTTCTTGAAGGATTGGAGTCTCATAAGCAAAATTATAAATATGGGGATTATTATTGATATGTTCAAATGTTTGTATTCTCCTTTACTTATGGCAACCGTATTTCTGCTTGTCTCTACCATGTAGGCCAATCATTTGGTGTAAAAAGTAATGCTCACAAACACATGTGTCTTTCAGTTTTTTCAAAGTTAAACTTAATTAATTTAGATTGGATTCATGTTCTGATGCTGATTTCGGTTTTTGTCGCCTAAATAAACCTGCTCTGTGTCATCTTTTTTCTCTTGCGTTGTGTCCACCCCAAAATCTGAAGTACACAGCAATGATAAGGAATTATTGCACACTAAAACTGTTTATATGTGCTAACTCACAATAATCATGGACAGATTTGTCACTGATGATACCAGATAGAACTAAAAGATGTGATGGGGGTCTTAAAATGTACATATAGTCCAATTTATCAGCGAAAACGTGGAAAACTGCTCTATGTTGGAATGATAACAAGTCATTTTAAGTTTCCTCAATCCTGTCACTACATGTGCTTACATCCTCTTGCTGGCAGGTCTTAACATGCAACATGTAGAAGAGAAACACAAACAGTGCTGTTTTGTTTTACAGTTTCTGTCAGTTAACAAGTGACAGTTATGAAAAGGTAACTAGTAATGAATTACTTAACTTGCAAAACTAAAATGTCGCATTACTTAGTACACTGAAAAAAGTAATCTGGTGTTGTAAGAATTACTTTGTAATGTATTGCTCCCACTACTGATCCTCAAGCATGAAGTTAAGCAGCACTGTGCTGTGTGCTTTGTGACTTAATGTGTAGATTGGCTGTCAGCATCTCCATCTTTGCTGCAAAGAGCCATCCTTATCATGACCGAGCCTGATAGCTCCCAAATCCTGAACAGTGATTGTTGCTTTGTCAAGCCATTAATGATGGGCTGTTTCTTCTTTTAGCATATACAGTCATTTAGAATATCTCAAACTACCTTGATTAGTTTAACTAATCAATCAATCAATCAATCAATCTTTATTTGTATAGCGCCAATTCATAACAAGTGTTATCTCAAGACACTTTACAATAGAGCACAAAGCTCTTCATATTATGGATACACATATATGCATAGATACATATATACATATAAAAATACACATATACATATATATACAAATATATACATCCAACACCCAACATGAATCCATATAGCCAATCATGAATCCCTCCATCATGGCGGCTAGAAAAAACCTTCTGTTAAGCAGCAGGAAATCTTGAATGTGGACCCCAGTCTCATGATGAACAGCAAATCCACACGATGCTGTGTTGGGTGTGTGGGCAAAGGGAGGGAGGTAAGTGGAGACAAGTGGACTAAAGTAAGAACTAAAGCTAGTGACAGATCAATGGACCAATCATAGACCTGTCGTCGTCAAATTTGTTTCTGCTGCAAACAAATTTATTAGAGGAGGGTCCTCATGTCTGTGTGGTTGTGGTGAAAAATTTATAGAAGTATAATCAATAAAAGTCTTACTGGAAGTAAGAATTTATGGTAGTGATGAACTCATGGGTGCCCAGATCACAAGTGCATCCCTACCATATTTGTCTCCGTTAAGTAAAAATGTATTAGTGGTAGACCTCTTGAGATGTGACACCTCATTTTCAGGAGGGATCTCATGTCCATGTGGAGCTAAAGATAGTTACTATAGATGTATCAACCATGGATAGAAAGATCATGTTAATATCAACATTAACAGCTATAATGATTATGAACTGGAGTGAGATGGCCAAATATGTGTTATGTCTGTAATTGTAGTTATTGAGGCTTCGTGACTCCACAGCAGCAGGCAGTCTCCACCAAGGATCCCAGGCAACCTAAAAGACAAGAGCCAGAGACGAGTACAGGAGCAAACAGAAAGGGGCAGAGGCAGATATGAGAGAGAGTGTGAGAGAGAGAGGGATAGAGCCCAATGTGCCAGATCCACCCGGCAGTCTAAGCCTATTGCGTCTTAACTATATGTCTAAACTATGGACTATGAGCTGGTCCCTAACTGAAAGCTTTATCAAAGAGGAATGTTTTAAGTCTAGCCTTAAAGGTAGAGAGGGTGTCTGCCTCCCGAACCGTGGTCGGTAAATGGTTCCAGAGAAGAGGAGCCTGATAACTAATGTGCAAACACCAAAGGTGAGTTACCGAGAGTTTCAAGCACAACCATTTCTGGGGTAAACAGAGAATCATTTGAAAAAATGAGTGACAGTTCTCCAGGTGGAAATGTCTTGCTTAAACCAGAGATCAGAGGAGAATGGCTGGAGATGACAGAAAGGCGTGGTATACAGAGGACCACCTCTGCTTGTGAAAAGCATTGAGTCTTGAAGCAGAGGGGCCACAGCAGCAGAAGAACACAGTGTGCTAATGTTAATACACTGTGATGAGGTTCTGTATATCGTAGTGATTTAGACAAACTTAAATTTTTCTGAATGTAGCCCTTCTTTTGAAAATGTCTAACAAAGTTAGTCAGTATACCTGCTTCAGTGTTTCTCATTCTTGGGTATCGCTTTTTTCTGCCATTAAGTTGCATGCACAATGTTCACAGTATTTTTTTGTGTGTTTTTTAGGCAGCAGAAGTGGAAATGAGCTGACTTTCACTCCCGTCTTCCTTCAGAGGCCAATATATATAAACACAAATTGGCCACTTTAAATGGTACACCCTGCTAGCTTAGGGTTGGACCCCTGTTTTCTCACAGAACTGCTGTAATTATTTTCAGTACGGATTCAACAAGTGCTGGAAACAATCGTCAGGGATGTTGGTCCATATTGGTGTGTTATCATATTGCAGTTGCTGCAGATTTTTATCAGCTGCACATCCATCACTTCCTGTTCCACATCCCAAGATTGCTCTGTTGAATTGAGATCCGGAGACTATGGAGGCCAGTGGCATACAGTAACGACGTCACAAAACTCAAAAACCAGTTTAAGATGCTTTGAGTTTTGTGACGTCGCATTATCAGAAGATGGGTGTACACTGTTGAAAAAAGGTCAGCAACAACATTTAGCTTGGCAGTGGCATCAAAATGATGCTCCTGAAACCAGGCAGCATTTTTGCTTTTCTATTTTCCAATTCTGGTGAGCCTTTGTGAATTGTAGCCTCAGTTTTCCTGTAGCTGACAGGAGTGGTATCTTCTGCTGCAGCCCTTCTGCTTCAAGATTCAATGTGTTGTTCATTCAGAGATGGTCCTCTGCATAACTTGCTTGTAACAAGTGGTTATTTGAGTTACTGTTGCCTTTCTATCATCTGGGACCACTCCGGCCACGCTCCTCTGATCTCTGGCATCAACAAGACATTTCCGCCTGAAGAACTGCCACTTTTTTTTTCAAACAATTCTCTGTGAACCCTAGAGATGATTGTGCATGAACATCCCAGTAGATCATCAGTTTCTGAAATACTCAGACCAGTTCGTCTAGCCCCAACAGCCATGCCATGTTCAAAGTTACTTAAATCACCCTTTTTTTCCATTCTGGTGCTTGATTTGAACAGGTCACTTTGATCATGTCGCCATGCCTAAATGCAGTAATTTGCTGCCATGTTATTGGCTGCTCAGCTGTTTGTGTTAGTAAACAGTTGAATGGCAAATCTCAAAAAAGTGACTAGCGAGTATTTAGACACATCAGTCTCTAAAAACGTTATATTGTGTAATTTACAGTTTACTTACTTACAGTTTTTTTTACTTACCTTAATTAAAAAACATGTCTTTCTTGTTTCAGCTCTTAATTGCACTAAGGTTTTGTCCTGACACAAGTAAAAATGCCCTTTATGTCCTTTAAGTAAAAGGACAGTGCAAAATGGAACAACTCTGTCTCCCACTATCAGACTTAAAGCTTACATTTACCAAAGCCTCTGGTGAGAGCGCACGGGTCTTCGGGGGCCTCATTTGGGGTGGCAGCAGAGACAATCAGTGGGTGGGTGGTGGCGGGAAGTATCGAGGGTGGGGGGGGAGGGGTACCACTCCAATTTTAGCTCAAGTGGGCTGAAGATGGCTGAGAAGTGCACTTCCCTTCAAAGAAGGCAAATTAATGTTCTTCTTGCCCAAACATAATATTGTCAGAGCAGTGCACAAAAGAAACCTCTCACCAGTGTTTCCTTGGGAGTGTGCACATTTACAGTATGTGTGTGTGAGTGTGTATATGATTGAAATTTGTGGCCATGACGGCCCCACTTAACCTCCCATCCTTGGTCCATAAGAGAGAAGGAACCTCCTCCTGGTCCTCCTTCAAGGTCAAGCTGGAGTTTCTGAAAGACACTCTCTCAGTCAATTTTACCGTCTTATTCAAGCTGAGGATATCTCTTTTAACCTTTTCCCCTGCTTCTCCATCCCCCTGCCAATTACAAAAATCCTGGGCATCTTCCTTGGACAATGACAGGGGTCCTTGGAAAGGGAGAAAAAGAGAGAGAAAGGAGAAAAGCAACACACATTTCAGAGACTGAAAAGATCTGTCAACTCTATCCAGGTTAGCTGGGGGTTGACTGGTTGAGTGCAGATAATGGTATTCACTGTCCTCAATGCAGATTACTTTTGATCTGTTAGTGTTTTCCCTTTGTGACATACTTTGAATCAAACTTAAGAGACACACATATAGAAGCTTCTTGGAGAAAAAGAATAACTTTTGTATTAACTTTGATGAAGCTCCATACCAGATCATTCTCCCAATACCCATTTATTGAAATCATACATATGCAGAGTTGAAAATTATGCAAAACACCTCTATTTTGAGACAACTAGTCGGCTAAAATGAATAGACAAGTGTCAAACACAGATGAAGGCAGTGCTACCTATAAGAGTGAAGTTTTTTTTCTTTATCTAGGTCACAATATGTGGAACAATTTCAACAGATGGCTGCTTACTGCTCCCCAGGCGAACAGAAGTTTCTCTCTTTCTTTCTTGTACTGTTGCACTCTGTATCCTTCCTCTGCCTTCAAGGATTCCATCATTGGTGGTTTGTTGAAAGAAAATTCAAGTGCACGCCACACTAATGCACTGTGTGGGCTTTGTAAGCACAAAGACCAACAAAATTTGGCCAATGTAGCAGAGATGACATCTGAGTCTTACTTGATGAGGAAATATTTAAAAGCGATAGATGATCTGACATATGAGAGAAGGTCAGTATTGCAGCAGAGTTGCTACAACGCTTTTTCTTTGGTTGGCAATTCTTCCAGCCATAAAATACGACTACCATGCATATGCTTTGAACAGTTATTTGTATAGGTTCCTGCAGATCATTCAAAAGTCTCAAATCTCTCATTTTAACCTTAAGACCAGAAAAAAACATCCTAAAATGTGTGGTATTTGTAATTGTTAGATGCCTTAAATATTAGACTTTATGAGTAAGTCTGACCCTACCCGAGTTATTTTGGGTTATTTCAAGGGTTGTTTCAGATGATACAACCAAAAAGTGTCAGAAACATGACACTTAAACATAACGCATTTAAATGTTCTCTATCCATGCACACATTTGGGGCTTTTCCACCATGTTGTGTCTGCTCAACTCAGCAGCTCTCTCTACACTATTGTTTTGGTTTTCCATCAGAGATAGTGTCTAGTACCTGACATAGTTTTTCATATCACCTCCAGCAGGGATCTAAGTGAGCTGAGTTGAAACTTTATGTGACATGGAGACACAAGTCATAATTATCTGACACGTACATTAACACCTCTTGATGTTGGCTCTGGGATTTTCTATGACTGCCTGACCCCCGTCTGCTTAATTTGGTTCAGCCCTACACAGTTTGGATACAACCCACTTTGTTTTCCATTGCAGTATAGACTTCTTCGAGTAAGGTAGGCAGGGCTGTCATAGCATGACATCCACACAACAACGAAGGAAACAGAGGCGATAGAGCTGCTGACCCCTTTGTGCCTTTTTATACAGTGAGGAGAGGAATTTTGTTCTAAAGATTGCTTGCAAGCGCGAAAAATATTTGGTCCACAACTGTTAAGAGTAGAGGAAAGTTTCTGTGCCAGTTAACCCTGGACTCAAAGCGATACTCTGACCATTCAGTTGTCAGCAGTGTGTTCATGTCACATTTAATCTTGCTTAGCTCGCTTGGAACCCTGCCCGAAAGTGATATGAAAAACTGTGCCAGATACTAGCTACTATATCAAAGGGAAAACCGAAACAACTGAGCAAGATTTGAGCTGATGCTACCCAGTGAAAAAGCTCCATATGTGTAGAAAACTACACAGAAAGAGATGCCAAGTTATGGGCTCACTGCTTTTGAGTAAGGCTGTATAACTAACAAAACAGAGATAAATTCCTATAATATGACAAGCTATTATATTTAAATTTCAAACAAGAAACTACAAATTTACTGAAAAGTTAGAATTTTGAAAAGACATCATCACTGTAAATGATGTTACTGTAATTTCTGGATTGTAATACGCACCCCATATTGTCACGATTTTTGCCTGGAAAAACACTGTACTTGAATATAACATGCAACCAAGTTTCACCCAAACCTTACTCTCTCAGATAACTCAAAAATTACCTTTTTTCAAAAGTTTAATTGGTGAAATTTCAGTGTTTTCACAAGAAATACACAATTCTCTCTTACTCAAATGGATGCCGAAACACCTTTTGCTTCATGCATGTGTAATTACTCGATTTCTGCTCGAGCTTGCTCAGTCGTTGTGTACCGACCAATCAGAGAGCATCTATCAACATGCCGATGTCTATGACCAATCACAGCGCAGCTATTTTGCGTCCCCTTGCTCACAAGATGGCAGCGCCCTGTGTTTGCCAGTTGAGTGATAACACTTGAGAATTAAATAATAATTACACAAAGTTAAACTAATTAAGACCCAAAATATTTAATTAGAACAGTTTAACAGTCAGTTTTATAAGAATTACGGAGGTTTGGTGGGAATGTTTTTGTGGAGCAAGAGAATATTTCAGCTTTTTGTATCAGATATGTTGCAATCGTGATGTTGGTGAGACGAAATATTGTAAGTATTTTACTTGTTCTAGTGTATAATATGCACCCAAAAAATTAGAGCTTATTTTAAAGCAAAAAAAGTGAGTGTTAAAATCTAGAAATTACGGTATGTCAAAATGATGTGTTATGGAGATGAAGTCTGTCAATAATGGCGTGACTGAAGTTTTTTATTTTTTTTTAATTTATTTATTTTTTTTTAACCTTTATTTAACCAGATAAATCCCATTGAGATTAGGATCTCATTTACAAGGGCGACCTGGCCAAGAGGTCAGCAGCACACGCCAAATATCAATTCAAAAGGGGGGAGAAAAAAAAAAAGTCCTGTTAAAGGACTCTGCAGTCTAACATGCATGCAGCCTCTCTTACACACACAGATTCACTGAACAGACCCTATTGCAGGAACCTTAGTAGAAAAAGGCACTCTGGGGAGGTGTGAGAGGCTGCTTGGAGGTCTTGTGGTCCACTATCAGCATGCACAACGGAGGGGTAGCTTTAGAAAACACACACCACATGACATAAACCTGGTGGCTGGTGGTGGAATGTAGAATAATGTGTGTCCATGTGTATATGTGTGTGTGTGTGTGTGTGAGAGACACTGGCATAGAAGGAGACAGTCAGAGGTGGAGTGTGTGAGTGTTGAGGGGGGGTCCCATATAATGGAGAGGCTCCACCTGTTTACACTTCTTTGCCCCCAGCATTCTTCAGCGGGCCCCTTTAGAGGGCCCTCGTCCCCGACAGCCAGCTAACTGCTCTTGGGGAGCCCTCCGCAGGGACTATAAAAAAAATAAAATAAAACAGCTGAAGCCTGGAAGAGCTTCCTGAAAGGGAGAGGGAGGTGCACAGGGAGGCAAGGGCATAACGAATAGGGCGAGATAGAGCAAGAATAATGGCGATAAAACTAAATGGAAAAAGGCAAACAAACACAGAAACTACTTAAGAGTGTATCGCCTGTGAACTACTTCCAAACAAGCACTTTAATGAGGTCCGCCATTAATACAGAAAAAAAGGCAGAAAAAAAATGGGAGAAAGAGGAAAGGGGGCTGAAAAGAAGGAACAAATGGATGAATGTGTACTGAATCACTTTGTCTTTGTTTTTTTATGACTGTACAACGACCTCTGTTTGGGGATGAAGATGGTAGCAGGCCGAGGACGGGGATGAAGAGAGGGAGGTGGAGGCAGAAGGGGCTGTTTGGGTAGTGGGGGGGCTAACAGGCTAGACACCAGGCCTTTGTGTGCAAATTTCCCAGCAGCGCCTTACCAGTTAATTAAGGAGGTCAGTGAAAGAGGGAGTGAGAGAGAGAAGGATAGAGAGACAGAGAGAGAGAGAGCAACGGATGAAGAAGGTGGGGGTCGGCCCCTAACGAGCTGTCCACAGCACATGAATGAGGGGTTTGTCCTAAACTAAGCAGCGAGAGGCCAAACAATGTCAGCAGCAATTAGCAAACCAGTGGTGGGCAGCCAAGGGCCTGTTGACTGGGCAAAGCGAAAGATGTGAGAAACATGCAGACACACAAATACAGTACAAACATGGAGGAATAAATAGGATTGTGCCATGCAGAAGGAGGCAGCGGAGGAGAGTAGTAAGAATAGGTGGAGGCGGGTCGTGTTGCCTTCACCTCTCCACACAGCAAGGCCTTGACCCTGCAGGCTGAGTGCTTTGAATCTACAATACGGCAGGAAGGTAACAAAGGCCAGAGGTGTAGCCTGGTGATCTGTATGCTCTTCTTACACTTGATATTGAAGATGGAAGATCGGAACATGTGAGGCAGAATGTAGCTGCAGATATCTGAGATAAAGGGTGTTTTTTTGTTTGCACAGAGATAAAGGTGGGACAGTACGGACCAAAAATCATAATTCAATATATCTGAGGTAGTATCAGTAGATAATATCTCGGTTAATTGTTGGCATATGCAGGTATAAAGATTTCTTCAGATATTTAGTGCAGTGGTTCTCAAATGTTGTGGTTCGACACTCTGGTGTGACTTGGGACTTTGTACAACCATGCGTTATTACGATTACTATATAGCATCTCATGATTTTTTATTTATTTAATTGATCAGTTCTTTAAATGCTTTAATCTCCACTTAAAAATGTGAGTTCTGTCACTTAGAGAAATCTCTATGAAGAGTTTTGAGGTTAACAAAACAGGATTACAGATTGAAACAGACCGTGTTTGCTTTTTTAAAAACATGAAAACTAAAAACTGTCTCAGTCAAACCAAAATGCCATACCTTTTTTACTTTCAGATTAAAAATGTTTTTCAATAACTCTAAATCCTGTATGTTAAAAATGTCAGTAAAATACTGAAATCTGTTAAAGCAGACTGAGATTTTCTAACTTAAGCTAGTTCATATGTTATTTTCAAGGTCAGCTCAGAAAAATGACTATTAGATTAATTTAAAGAAGCAAATTTGAAATAAATACATTTAAAGTGGGTTGTGGATGCTTGAAGTTTAGTAAGAACTTCAGGACTCAAACCTGCAAACCCATCGTTTAGTTTGGAGAACTCTCTTACTAAAAATGGCCTCTTTTTTATTGTGAGCTGTATAGATCTTATTAACTAGACAGTGCTGTTTGTTGTTTCTTACTAGGCAAACATACCTTGTCAATACAGGAACAATAATGGTTTGAATATATCAGTTTTGATATGTGTATTAACTAAAAAGAGTTTGGGAATATTTTTGTATTTTCATATCAGAAACCAGCAAAGTCTTAATACAGTGAATCATGAATAAATGTCTATATGTTTCTTCTTTAACGTTTAATTTGATACCAAATCACTCTGTACAAACACATGCTGGCTTATCTGGAAGTTGCCAACATATATGGGTATGACTTCAAAACAATAAAGGGATGTAAAACTGTTTAATTTTGTTGCTGTGGTACTGAATATTGTTAGTACCATTTGATTACTACCAATTAAAGTAATACCTAAAGTAAAATAAAGAATACGATATTTCCAAATGATTTTTTGGTAAAATATTCATATTACTGTAAGTGGTTCTTTATGTGCACAGTCTTTTTACTGAGTATTTGGCTTGGCATATTTTTACCTCCACCAAGGAGGTTATGTTTTTGCCAGTGTATGTTTGTTTGTTTGTTTGTTAGCAAGATCACACAAAAACTACTGGATGGATTTTGCTGAAATTTCCAGAAGATGTTGGTAATGGCCCAACTTAAAAATGATTAGATTTTGGTGCTGATACGTTTATTTGTCTGGATGCAAGAAATTCCCAAAATTTAAAAAATCCCATAAGTAAACATCGGGGTGGATTTTAAAAAATCTAATTTTACAGGATAATATGAGGTCCATGTCTCTATCATCAAGGTTAACTTCATGTGGATCTGATTCAGACTGACATCACAAAAAAACACTGAACTTTATAATGGGAAATCCCATTTACGACATTCAATAATTCATTTAAAATCCAAATGTTAAGTGATGTTCCCAAAACTTGTTGTGTTCATACAGGATAACAACCTCCACATATGTGCCAAGTTTGGTCTGGATCCTGGCACTATTCTGGATCTGGTGATCCAGACTTGTATCTCTTACAGGGGTTGTGGAAAAGCTCTCTGAGTGCTTTTCTAGTTCTTATTGATTCTATAAAGTTTTCCTGAAAATTACTGGTGTTTTCATCCTTGCTTGAAACCATTTTTACCTTATATTTATATTTCACAGTCATTCTTTTGCTGATTTTATTTCTTAAATGCTCTTAAAATCATATTGTTTTTGTTTTAACTCTGTAAAGCTCCATGAAGTGCTATATGTGTGTATAAAGTTGCCTTGCCTTCCTCCTTAGAACATCAACAAAACAAAGATGTTGAGAACTCACTGTTTTTTCTGTTATGCAAATGAAACCCAAAAAAAGTACAACTGTATGTAATGAAGGACTCACTCCTATTCCATAGTCCCACGTGTGGCCCTTAGGCTGCATCGGCCCCACCCCCAGTCTGTGACAGACCGCCCCGGGGGGTCTCAGACGTGAATCCTGGAACTCCGTCTGCTATGATCCAGACCTGGAGGGTACAGAACAGAGATCTCTGTCAGTTCTAGAAGACTTCTTGTCTCTTGACAGTTTGAGTCTGGGGTGTTTCTGACCTGGTCCAGCGGTCCCACAGAAACTTTGGTGACGTTGTTGGAGATGAGCTCCCAGGCCGAGCCCTGGGGGTAGCTGGGTGTGAGGCCCTGTCTGTACCACAGGTTACCTCAATGAAGACACAAACAGAGAGATGTGAGTCCAAATCCAGTCATATAATGATGACAGTAAAGCAGTTAGTTGGACTCACTGTTCTCATCCACAGCAAACACAGACGTCCTCCCCACAGAGAGCTGCCTGAGGGTCTGTCTGGGTGGGGACGGGATGTGGTACCAACACTCTCCTGTGGAGGAACAAGAGGCCTTTATGCTTCCTTATTCTCACTGGTGTAGAGTGTGGATCCATCAGAGTACTCAGATTACTCTATGGATGTAACAGGTGACATGATGTATTAGTTCTGCAGTTAGTGTGATTTTATGGTTTGTAACTTATTTACAAAGTAATCTATTACCTAAAAAATAGTTTCACCTTCCTAGGATTCCTAGAGAAATTTCAAGTAAACAATTTTAACAGAGGACAGTGTTTACCTTGTGTGAATTTCCCTCTTGTGTTAAATCTTGTGTTAAACAAGAACAAGAACAGCTCACTGAAGCTTACGTTGAGGATCTCATCCTTAAAAGGAAACGCCAACTTTTTTCTTTTCAAGTCTTGCCTCACTCCTTAGTCCATGACAAGCAGATGGACACCATTCTTTCAAATCTGCGTGCAGCTTACCTACCGCTAATTAGCTTAGCTCAAACACTGGAAGTTAATGGGAAGTGTTAGCCTGCCTCTGCCTACATTCATCAGATTTAAGTGAAGCATGAACGTCACATATCTAGCACAAACCCCCGCGGAAGTAGGTAAACAAAACAAAGCCTATGTTTACGAGCAGAGGGTCGAGGGGCCTGGAGCATACCCCATCTGGCATTTGGCAAAGAGGTGGGGTACACCCTTGACCAGTCCGCAGCCAATCACAGGGCCATAAACAGAGACAGACAACCATTCATGCACAAACTCACACCTAAAGAAACTTTATGGTCACCAATGAACCTGATGAGAGTGTTTTCTGTCTGTGGGATGAAACCATCACGCTTCACCCAGTGAGGCAACACTTTCTTCCAGATAATGAAGTTTAATACAGTTTATTCATCATGACATCTGTTACAGACCTGCAGGGTTTTGTGGAGAAACAGATCCTCTGTAGAACACCGCTCCGTCTTTAGCGATAGCCCACACCTGGTTGGCTCCGCCGATGGAGATGGACTTAAAGGGCTGATCCGTGCCAACATGCAGCCAGGAGCTGCCCTGTGAGACCAGACGGGGTTAAGTTATAGAAAAGTTTGTTGTTTAAGCACATGTACTCATCTCTGGTTTTGTCTTGTAGGCTGCTCCTACATAGCTTCAACTACTACAACTACAAATATTTGTCCTTCCCTTTAGCCCCATGCCGTTATCCTTATAGTTCCTAATACTAATTTCAGAATGATACCACCATAATAACTAGCTTTACAACCACACAGAGAGAAAAACAAGTTGAAAAAGAGATGCCACATCCTAAGGAAGAAGAAATATGAGAAATATGATGAGGACAAATTTATGGTCTGGGCATCCATAAATTTATTATTAAGAATTCTTATTGTAGTCCCTTTGACTCTACCTCTATATCTTTCTATATCTCTCTTAAATAAAGAAAAAAATAAATAAATGTTGATATAATATCCCAAAAAATGTAAAATCCCAAGTGAAGGACCAACAGACTGAGAAACTCTTTTGTCCCTCAGGCCATCAGACTGGACAACTCATCACTCGGGGGAAGGAGGAGTAACAGGAAGACTGAGGACGGGAAGGAGTAGTAACCATGTTTTATTTTTTATTGTTATTTATTTTTTGTGTAGATCTGCAAATTGTTTTAACTTTTGATATCCTGTGTTCTTCTGTACCTGTGTACTGCTGCCGCAATCTTAATTTCCCTGAAGGAGTCTTCCAAAGGGATTAATAAAGTTCTATCTAATCTAAAAATATAATGAAATTAAAATGAAGAGTGTGGCGTCGACCCACTCTTTTGTAAAGCATTTTGAGTTGCATTTGCTAAAATTTTGTGCTATACGAGTCAAGATTGATTGATGCTTTGACTGAGATCATGTGGAGAGCAAAACTGCAGAATGATTTTCCTCTAATTCACCTTGGATGTTGAATAGGTGCCTTGATTTTCTGAAGAATGCAATATTAAGTGCAGATTATGTGAATATATGAAACATGTAGAACTTGTGCAAACGCCAAAGTCATTTTCATCCAGAAAACAACTCTAGAGGAGGTAAATAAGATAACTGATTTGCATTAAAAGTCCTATTTTAGACATCAAATGTACATATGAATGGGGTGCTGGTTTGGCAGAGTGGTAAGCAACCAGGCACAAACCATGTCAGGGTTCAAACTCTTTTCTAGAAATCATTTCCCAGGACTTTTCCAGGAAGTTTCACCCCCACTTAAAATGTATTAACTTCTAACTCTCGGTCATGAATGGCTTTTATGTAGTGTCTGAATATTCTAAATGCATGATACTTATTTTTTTTTATCTTTATTTACTCTGTGTTTGTATAAACATATTTTGATTTACTGTTAAGTAGCCTACATTTCATTTTGCCATTTTTTTATTATTTCGTTTTGTCACTATTGTTTTGAGTTTATATATTTTATTCCTTACCTAGCATCATTTTATCTACTCATATTTTATGGCTAAGTCTGCATCAGTTACTAAGTACATTTTTTACTTCATTTCCTATTTTTTTTTTTAATTTTGTTCACTAACAAGGTAGGAGAAAGATAAATAATTTTCCAGGACAATTCAAGCTTTTCCAGGACATTTTACTTTTTTATTCATTTTCCATATGTTTTCCATGACTGGAAAATTAGTCAATCATTTTCCAGGTTTTCCAGGACGTGTTGGAACCCTGAATATACATGCTGCAGGTCTGGGCCTAAATCCAGCCTGTGGCCTGTTTGCAGAGTGTCTTCCAGGGCATAAAGCCGAATTAAAGAATTTTGATTAAATCAACATTAAAAATATTTCATCCTCCTCACCGCGGGGTTTTCTGGGCTGACACCCAGTCGACACAGGACGTCCCCTTTATCACTGAGGGCCCAGACGGGGACGTGCTCCATCCTGCTCTGAGCCAAGCACGGCATCACGGAGATGTCACTCAGGGGGATGGGCGGGACCTGCAGCCACGGACCTCTCAGTGTGATCTTACACTTCCTGTGAGCAGAAAATGACATTTACACAAAACTAATACAGAAAACAGGTGTGCTTATGCTTTAAACAAGAAAAGTTAGAATAAATATTAAATACAGATGTGTTTCAGTTTTGGGGATAAAGTTCTGGAACGAGCTCAGTGATGAACTACAGTGATGTAAAACTCTTAAAGTTCAGAGAAACCTTGAAGCATAAATTAATTAATGTTTATACGGTATCATGATCGTACAGTATTATGATTTATAGAAGGATTTAGTTTCTTTTTTCCTTACATGTCAAATTTATTTTGGATTGTACAGGAAAGGCAAAAACAAGCCACAAGCTTCAGCCTATATATTTTTCAGGTATTGACAAGTTTGTGTTAAATGATTGTACTCTATGTTTGTTCTTAACATTTATTGTTTCAACATTTTATTGATGCTTATGAAACAAGAGCAAGGTATGAGCCTGTTAACAGCACCAAACATTTCTTTTTAAACAAGATGGACCCCCCCAACCCACGACCATCCTAAAAAAATAATAATAATAAAAAATAAATACAATAAAATAAATAAATAATCGATTTTTTAATTAATTAAAAAAGGTTTATATCACTCTAACATCAGGAATAAAGGTTGCAAGTACACAAGGACACGTTGTGGAGAGGAAATCTGACAATCCAAAAGTCCAAAATATTAAGTCTTGTTGGTCCCGGAAATTAGATATAGTTCAACTTCCAACTGTATTGTTGATGTTAATCCAGTGGCAGTACAGGAACTGTTGGTTCCAAAGGTATGTCAAAAACAGTTGCCACCTCGTGTACCAGAAAATTTCATACCACTTGGCAACCATTTATGACATTTGTCGAAAATATGTCACCAGGCAATCTAAGCATGTAACGTACACCTGTTCATGTTTTTTTTTTAATTATTATTAATTTATCTACCTGCCTTGTTGTATTTATTTATTTATATGTTTATATCTGTAACATTGTGTGGCTGTTAATTCCGAGTTGGGGTGTTATGTCAGTTTTTTTGTCCTGCGTTATTTAAAAAACAATAAAAAAACCCACCTTGTTCAAAAAAACAGTTGCCACCTTTTATGAAAGGTGTTGAGAGTATATTTGATTTTTTTAAGCTGTAAAACGAACATAACATCACTAAGTCATGTTAAGTGCGAAGGTGGAGAAGGAGATTTCCAGGACAGCACAGACTATCCTTCTTCTGGCCAGTAATAGCAAAAACCAAACAAAATCTGACATGGCTGCAGTGCAGGGAGAAGGAGCTGTTAAAACACTAAATATCACTATGACAGGGCAAGGATTGATTTTAATTTGAAGCCCCTCTGAAATTGTTCTAAAAATGTCCGACCAATATTTTCCCATCATGTGTGAGAGAGTTGCGGGACCAGCAGCACAGCGAGGACATGCTGAACTGGCTGTTCTTAACATTTATGTAACTACAGAAAGAAAAAACATTTATAAAACACTGGAGAGGAATCAGCAGATGTGAGGCTGTGAGGCTCACCTGGTCCATCTTCTACGCCTCACAAAGTCTTTCATGGTTTTGTGGCCGTGAAACGTCCTGTAGAGAAGAGACAGTTTGGCCTCTACCTTTCATATTTCATTTCTTTTATTGTCTTCTTAAATCACATTTATAGTTACATACACGGGGAAGTCTGCGGCATACTGCCAGCCCTCTTTGTCCGTCCCTCCTGTTACGTTGAAGTCCACCGCCCACTCCGACACCTGAACACACATTCTGGTTGTGATCAAACAGCTCAGTGTGACTTTAGAAGTTTAGGACGTGTGTGCAGGACGACTTTTTAAAGCTTTAACACGTACCCATGACCACTGAGGAGAGGGCGGGTGTGTGCTTCCTTTGGTGCACTCCTTCAGGCCGCTCTCATCGCTCCACATGGGACGGTCTGTGGGAAGTCCTCTGGGGACAGAAAAGACAAAATAATGTCCAAAAGAAGAAAATGAAGTCCATGCATAATCCATCCATCATCCTTTATCTATACTGCTTATCCCCTCTGGGGTCGCGGGGCTGGAGCCTATCCCAGCTGACATTGGGAGAGAGGTGGGGCACACCCTGAACTGGTCGCCAGCCAATCACAGGGCCACATAGAGAGACAGACAAGCATTACCACTCACACTCACACCATTTGGAGTCACCAGTCAACTTACTAAGCCAGAGTGCCTGCAGAGATCCAATCACTACCTGCTGCACCACCGGGCCGCACTACATGCATAATAAAGTATAGAAACAGAGTTTATTGTTCTCACTTGTCAGTGTATCCTGTCATCGGGTTCCATCTTTGATTCTCGTACACGTGGACACTCCTGGCATCAGTCTGCTGGTGCAGCTCAGCGACGCCTCCTGCAGGAACACACACTGAGGAGGTGAAGCCGCAGGATTGTGGGCAATATGCGTGTTTATCTATAACTACAGGCGGACGAGTCTCTCACTTATAACTATGAGCTGTTAGCAAGAAGATCAGCACTGATTGGAAAATACATATAAAGCCAAACAGCATTACAGAAAAAGATTCAATCATTCTGATTAATTACAAATCATGCAATTAACAATTAAAAATCAATCATTCAAAGGCACTGCTGTTGTCTCTAGATTTACTAAATAAATTAACATTTTAATCTGCATGTTTTTTGCATAAAAAACATCACTGAATGTATTCTTTTGACAAAAAAAAATAAATCAGTTATCTTCATTTTTATAAAAAATGCCTCAATGATAAGTTTATATTTTGTATTACTGTGAATAAATATGCAATGAATTACAATGGACATTTGATTAAGAAAAAACTATAGGTAATATATTTTCATTTTGCAAGACAAGATAACAACTTATTAAAACTCTGCATTAGGATAAAATTACTAAAATACCTACTGTTGAGATTTATATCAATAAAAAAGAGAGTTAATTACCTTTAACTGACTTTTGGATATGGAGTGGGGTTAAATATGTATGTTCTTCTTTCCATACTTCTTTTGGATACATGGACCGAATCATGGCATTTGTTTATTTTTTTACACTTTTAATTTTGTGAAATACAATTGTCTGTGTGATTTTTTTGCTTTCTTTAGACACACCTTAAATAGGTTTGAATTTGGTTTAATTTAAATCAATTCAAGAACAAATCTGGACTCATCAGATATTTATTTAAATTAAATTACGGAGATAAACCCAAAATTAAATATGGCATCTATAAAAACAATAATAAAAAAAAGACTAGGGATGCACAATATTATCAGTAATATATCGGTATCATCAGATAATTGCCTCAAAACCTCCAAAACTTGTTGCCAATATTTATCCTTATAAATTATCATTAAGTTTGTGGAAGTTTACATATTTCTATGGTAGCCCTGTAGAGCGAACCACAACAGCAAATAACTAAACACAACAGCAAATTAAAAAAACACTACAGCAAATAACTAAACACAACAACAAATTAAAAAAAATACTACAGCAAATAACTAAACACAATGACATTAAGCTACCAGAAGAGGTAGGTACTTGTGGGCCACATCAGTCATCGCTGATTGGACGAGTGTGTGTGTGTGAAGAGAGAGAAAAGGAGGACTTGATTGGACGAAGGCGCCGTTCAACCTTTGACCAGGAAGTGATTCTGCCCTTAGTGTGTCCAGGTCAGGATAGAAACATCATGAACTCTAAGGCAGGGGTCTCAAACTTGTGGATGATATTTTGTAGTCCCTTATAGCAGGGGTCTGCCACCTTTCCAATCAACAGAGCCATTTTCCATTCATGTTCTCAAGAACCCATTCATGCACAAATTATTTTGTCTTATCGGACTGAAAGTTTGTAAAAGTCTGTTATTCGATTGTTGAATTTTAAGGCCTTAAAAAGTCTTGAAGTACTTTCTTGAATCATTAGGCTTTAAAAAGCCTTAAAAGTATTGTAAAGATTTTAATGTGATCTTGGAATTTCAAGGCCTTAAACTGTCTTAGTAAGTATTCAGAAGTCTTAAATAAGAACTCTGAAATACAAGGCCTTATAACGGGTTAAATGCATTTTTGAATTACAAGGCCTGAAATGGTTTGAAAAGGTGTTAAACAAGGTTGTTTTGAATCTTAGGGCCTTAAAAAGTCTTTTAATGTCTTAAATAAGATTTCTGAATTACAAAGCCTTATATATAAGGCCTTAAAAGGTTTTAAAAGTCTGTTATTCAATGGTTGAATTATAATGCCTCTAAAAGTCTAAAAATCTCTTGGATTTCTTTATTAGATTATTGAATCATTAGGCTTTAAAACTTCTTGAAAATTATTCAAAAGTTTTTAATGAGATTTCTGAATTATAAGAAATTAAAGTCTTTAAAAATCTCAAAAGGTCTTTAACAATGTTGTTGTTTATTTTTGAATAACAGGGCCTTAAATGTCCTTAAATGTCTTAAGATTTCTGAATTACAAGGTCTTAAAAGGCATTCAATTAGATTTTTGAATTAAAAGGCCTTAAATAGTCCCACAAAGTATTTAAACATTTTTAATAAGAATTCCAAAATACAGGGTCTTACAAAGTCTTGAATAAGTATTTAAGTAGTATCATAGACATCTCAGAAGGACCAACAAGTGTCTCTTGTGTGGCTCAAGGAGAAAGAGAAAGGACAGAGGACTCATTGTCCAGGGTTCAAGTCTTGTCTGATCTCAGTTGATTTTAAAGTCTAATGTCCAAAGACAGAAGTCACGACCTCTCAGAAGGACCAACAGGTGTCTGTGTCCATAGCTCAATGAGAAAGAGTGAGGACTGACAGTCTGAAGGTCCAGGGATCAACTCTTGTCTGCTCTCAGTTGTTTTTATTGTCCAATGTCCAAATGAGGAAGTAAAGACCTCTTAGAAGGACGAATAACTTCTGTGACCGTGGCTCAAGGAGTTAGAGAGAGGACTTTGAGCTTGGAGGTCAGAGATTCAAGTCTTGGCCAAATGCAGTTGATTTTAAAGTCTAATGTCCAAAGACAGTAGTCACGACCTCACAGAAGGACCAACAGGTGTCTGTGTCCATAGCTCACAGAGATAGAGAAAGGGCTGGGGCTCTGAAGGTCCAGGGTTCAAGTCTTGCTGGGTCTGGATGGATTTTAAAGTCCCTTATCCCAAGTGTGGAGGATAAATGCGCCCCGAAAACATCTCCCATCGTGAAGGGCGCCGATAGTCTGGTGGTAAGATGTGCAACTCTAGGCCCCAAAGAATCGGGAAATTCTGGGTTCGATCCCCACCAACTGCGGCAACTGGATCAACACAGTTGAAGCTCGGGCTGGACCGGGGCCAGGGGGGACATAATTCCCCCTGGTGTTCTGGGAGACGTATCAGCAGGGGGTTATGGCACAGGACGTCAGCAACGGCTGAAATTTTACACAAAGGGGTCAAACTTTGGATTGACTTTAAACAGTGACTGCATTACTACGAGACTAGGCTATAATGATGATAAAGACTTACACAATAACGAGAAAGTGGACTAGACCATAGGTCTATTTAGTGACTACACTATAAGAGACAGTACGCTTTTTAGTGACTAGTCTACTGAGAGAGTAGAATGAGAACAGTCATGAGACTATCAAGAGTGAAGACTGTAAAGTCTATTTTGAGACTAGACTAAGAGGAGGCTATTAAGAAAGTAGACTAGACTATTAAGAGATCAATAGTCTAGACTAAATCTACACTATTAGTAGTCTCAAAATAGACTTTACAGTCTTCACTCTTGATAGTCTCATGACTGTTCTCATTCTACTCTCTCAGTAGACTAGTCACTAAAAAGCGTACTGTCTCTTATAGTGTAGTCACTAAATAGACCTATGGTCTAGTCCACTTTCTCGTTATTGTGTAAGTCTTTATCATCATTATAGCCTAGTCTCGTAGTAATGCAGTCACTGTTTAAAGTCAATCCAAAGTTTGACCCCTTTGTGTAAAATTTCAGCCGTTGCTGACGTCCTGTGCCATAACCCCCTGCTGATACGTCTCCCAGAACACCAGGGGGAATTATGTCCCCCCTGGCCCCGGTCCAGCCCGAGCTTCAACTTTGTTGATCCAGTTGCCGCAGTTGGTGGGGATCGAACCCAGAATTTCCCGATTCTTTGGGGCCTAGAGTTGCACATCTTACCACCAGACTATCGGCGCCCTTCACGATGGGAGATGTTTTCGGGGCGCATTTATCCTCCACACTTGGGATAAGGGACTTTAAAATCCATCCAGACCCAGCAAGACTTGAACCCTGGACCTTCAGAGCCCCAGCCCTTTCTCTATCTCTGTGAGCTATGGACACAGACACCTGTTGGTCCTTCTGTGAGGTCGTGACTACTGTCTTTGGACATTAGACTTTAAAATCAACTGCATTTGGCCAAGACTTGAATCTCTGACCTCCAAGCTCAAAGTCCTCTCTCTAACTCCTTGAGCCACGGTCACAGAAGTTGTTGGTCCTCCTGAGAGGTCTTCACTTCTTCATTTGGACATTGGACAATAAAAACAACTGAGAGCAGACAAGACTTGAACCCTGGAACTTCAAACTCCCAGTCCTTGCTCTATCTCACTGAGCTGAAAGACTTGTTGGTCCTTCTGAGTGGTCTTCACTTCCTCATTTGGACATCCGACAATAAAAACAACTGAAACTAGACAAGACTTGAACCATGGAAACAGACTCCTGTTGCTCTTTCTGTGAGGTCGTGACTTCTGTCTTTGGACATGAGACTTGAAAATCTAACAAGTTTAGACAAGACTTGAACCTCTGACCTTGAAGCTCATAGTCCTTTCTCTAATTCTTTAAGCTATGGAGACAGACAACTGTTCTGAGATGTCTTTAAAACTAATTAAATACTAATTCAAGAATTTATAAGGTCCTGTATTTTGGAATTCTTATTAAAAACTTTTAAATGCTTTGCAAGACTATTTAAGGCATTTTAATTACAAACCTGATTCAATGCTGTTTCAGGCTTTGTTATTTAGAAATCTTATTTCGGACTTTTGAAAGTATTTTAAAGCCTTAAAACTCAAGAACCTTATTAAAGACCTTGTAAGACTTTTAAAGTTTTATAAGGACTTTTAATTCAACAATCTAATTGAAGACTTCATAAGGCCTTTTAAATCAGAGATCTTAAAAAACGTATTTAGATGCTTTTCAAAACTTTAAAAGCCTAATGATTCAAGAATCTAATAAAGAAAATCAAGACATCACAACACTTATAGAGGCATTATAACTAAACCACCGAACAACAGACTTTTAAAACCTTTTACGGCCTTATATACAAGGCTAAATAAGGCTTTGTAATTCAGAAATCTTATTTAAGACATTAAAAGACTTTTTTAAACCCAATGATTCAAAAATCTTATTTCAAAGCATTTTAAGGCTTATAATTTAATAACCTTGTCACCTTTTTAGACTTTTCAAACATTTTCTGTAAAACAGACCAAATACTTTCAAGGGTTGCATTTACAGCTATAGGGAATCAATGAGAAAAAATATACTTTTCAAACTACAATTTTTTCCCCCTCTCATATTTTTTTAACTTAATAATATTCTGGGGGCCGGTTAGGAAGCTGTGGAGGACCTGATGTGGCCTCACATCCACCAGTTGATGATCACTGATGTCCAGTATGATGACAGATTTGTCAAACAAAGTAAATTCTGGGGTCGACTATGTCCTTTTGCTGGAAATGTATAAAAGGTTTAATCATTAGTTAATTTGGGAATTGGAAGGAAACACTGATATTTTCACTTTTTAGGCAAAACATACGCGATGGCTCTTACAGCTCTATCTTGAGAAACAATCACCATCTTAGTAACAGTCATCATGACCCAAATCTCAAAAAGATCAACCACTTTAATTTGTTCAGTGAAAAAACATTGCAGAATTGATTGTGCTAAGAGACAGGAGAAAAAAATGTTATAAACATTAAATAATAATAAGAGCACTGGGAGAACACACATCCATAAATCTTACTCAGTATGTTTCCCATCATAGCATTTATATGTTGGTTGTTTTCTGGATATCCCAAGTCAAAAATTGGTCATAGGAAAACCCCAATTTCTATGCTAAGATGACAGCGTATGTTGAGATCCTGAGAGAACAGCTAATATGTACTTGTTACAGCACAACAGAGTAAAATAAAATGTATGGAAGTTTGTTGGCTTGGGGCCTCTGAACCCTGAAGACATTTTTACCACATTTTTACCCGACTTATACACCATCCAAGTAAGGGGGGGATATCTGTGCTTTCTCCGTAGGTGCGTAATATGTGTGCCTGTCATCCTGATCAGACGGGAGAAGCTAACGGTTTACGTCATGTTATCAATACATGTGTAAATATAAGTGTTGCTGTCCATTTCATAAACTTGTACTGATGTTATCCACTGATACATTTAATTTTATCTACATTAAAAAAAAATACCAGGTGGGTGGGCTTCTCCTTGCAGGTTGTCATCTCTCAGATGGACACAGAAAGGCTTTTACAGTAAATCCAGTTTTTTAGATAATATTCTGATAAATCATCCTCCGGATGAGCAAACAAGGGACCAAAACATCACAAATTAGTTCTTTAAATGAACAGGATCGTCTATTTGGGTTTGATTTTTGCACTTTTATCTCTTTTTCATCTCAACGTGCACTTCGGCTCTGTGGTTCCCTCAGTTAAGGTGTCTTGTTTGTTTACGGACAACTACCAGAGTTCAATAAAAACATGGAATGATGGAAAAACTGAACACGCAGAAATGCTGAACACGCTAAGGGCAGAATCACTTCCTGGTCAAAGGTTGAACGGCGCCTTTGTCCAATCAAGTCCTCCTTCTCTCTCTCGTCACACACACACTCTCCAATCAGCGATGTCTGATGTGGCCAACAAGTACCTGCATCTTATGGTAGATTAATGTCATTGTGTTTAGTTATTTGCTGTAGTGTTTTTTTAATTTGCTGTGGTATTTAGTTATTTGCTGTAGTGTTTATTTAATTCGCTGTTGTATTTAGTTATTTGCTGTAGTGTTTATTTAATTTGCTGTTGTATTTAGTTATTTGCTGTAGTGTTTTTTTAATTTGCTGTTGTGTTCAGTTATTTGCTGTAGTGTTTTGTAATTTGCTGTTGTGTTTAGTTGTTTGCTGTTGTGGGTTGCATTTCAGGGCCACCACATGTTTTAAGCATAAGCTCAAAACCCTAGGGCTGATATCAGCAAAAACCCAACATCATGCATTCCTAAAAAAGCTGTCCACAGGGGCCTCATGTTTACCCGGGGAGGGTTGTGGCCCAAAGTGCCCGCTGTAGACCCAGGCAGTGCCGTCCCACCCGATGCCCCACACCAGCCCCAGACTGTTCGACTCTACGCAGTGCAGGTGACCCGGTACCTGCCGCCAGAACCTGCAGCACCACACGGCAGAAGCACCCAGCGTTAGAAACATGAGGCCTCATTCACCAACGTTTTCCTCATAACGTGGTGCTCAGCTGAGTTTGTGTGTTTAAACGAATGGATGACAGGTCCCTCGTGTGTTGAAGAATGCTTTTTTTTTTTTTAAATAGCAGGAAGAATGTCTACTTAATTCTTGTTTTGGGGCATGAAGCTGCAGAGCCATGTGTTTACACATTGCACACAAAGGAAGAGAGAAGCAGAGACATCAGAAATACTAAAAAACTTAAAGGGATAACTTTTTGAATCTTTTCATGTCTTGCCTCACCACTGTGTCCATGATAAGCAGGTAGACACCATTCTTAAGACTCTGTGTCCAGTAAAAAGAAAGAGACGGGCAGAGCTTGCCTAATTAGCTTAGCTCAAACGCTGGGAGTATCGGTGTTTTTCAATTCGGAGTTCACAAGTTCGAACTTGTGAACTCTGGAAGTTCGGACTTCAGGGGTCGGAAGTTCAAAGAACGATCCTACCACTATAAGAACGGCAGCGTGCTTTGCTAGCATCCACAGCTCTGCTAGCGTCCCCTTCCACGTACCTACACATCACATCCGGTTGTCTGCCAGACCGGTAACCACTCACATTGTCCATTTAGAATTTATCAACATCCAGGTTTCAAACACATCTCTATCACAAATAACATGGCAATAACGGTTACTTCGGTAGCAGACTTGGTAAAAGGGGCGGGGCAAGTCCACATCTGGGTACGTGAACCGAACTTGTTTCGATGCAGACTTAGAATTGGAACAGAACTTCGGCTGTGATTGATGACGTATCATGAGTCCACAAGTCCAGAAGTACGCTGAAGTTCACATATTGAGAAACACCTAAGATCTAGCTAGCTAGGTACAGCTAGCCTGTCTCTCCCTACAGTCATCAGATAAACTCTTCAGCAACTCTAAACAGTCCTGTGTGTTTGTCGTGACTTGTTTTTTTACTGCGTTATGTTACGTTATCTCTAGCGCAAACCAGCGCAGAAGTAGGTCAACAAATCAAAGCCTTTGTTTCGGAGTAGAAGAAGATAATGTGATGATAGTAGAAGGTAACGTAACATAATGCAGTAAAAAAACGAGTCACATCAAGCACACAGGATCATTTAGAGTTTACCTGATGACTGACAGAGGCTAGCTATACCCATTGAATCCCAGTGTTTGAGCTAAGCTAGCTAGAGGTGGGCGAGCTCTGCCTGTCTCTTCCTTTTCACTGGACGAACAGTCGAAAGAATGGTGCCATGGATTCAGGAGTGAGGCAAGACACAAAAAGATTTTTAAAAAGTTGGCGAATCACTTTAAATAGTGTCACTGAGAGCTGACTATATTAACATCAATGTCATTTAGTCAAATACACGCTGAAGAACAATCTTCTCTTTTGGAAGAGTTGGTGAATGAGGCCTGTTAGTGTTAGTGCACAAAAACGTTTGGTATGCAAGAGATTATTAGCACATTAGCAGCACTTTGACACCCAGTCCAACCATTTGGAGCAGAAAAATCTCATGCAGGAGGTGTGATAGCAGGATAAAGAGTGTAGAGAGCTGATTTGAGACGATCAGAAAAAATGAAAAGAGTTTTCTTTGAGTCTCACAGGACGTCACAGGGCGGAGTCTGCGCCGGAGCCTCGAGGGCGAAGGACGGCTCGTGGACCATGATGTCTCCCTTCGAGGTGGTGGACCAGAGGGCGTGTTTGGATGGGGGTCCTGTGATCCCGCGGCATTCACAGCAGCATTCAGACAACAGGCTGAGCTGATCACAGGACAGTAAAGAGAAAACACCTGTTAGTGTAAGAATTCAAAAATGAATGAGGTACCTTTTCTGTGTAGGATGTTCTGGTTACCCATTCGTTCATGTCCCTCTCAGTGTGAGCTGCCAGCACCAGAGGCCACCTCTGTTTGGTCCTTTGGGCCGTGTACACAGCAAAGGCATAGTGGGAGTCCCTGAGCACTGGAACCAGCACCGTCACTTCATTTATGAACACGTGGAGGTACTGAAAAGAAAAAAAAGATGAGAAGTTCATAAAGTGAGACGGTCGACCAAACCCACCGATTAAGGAATCACCAGTTCTGTATGATCTCTGAGTGGACAAGATTTTCTTTTTCTCAACACACAGTATCATTTGTTATTTGTTACCTCAGCCAAGGAGGTTATGAGGTCATTTTAAACTCAACCTGAAACAGTTTTTAAAGAGGAACCAGACTTGTAGTCATTAATGATCATGTGCTTTCTGTTTTATCTGTTTTTGTGTCATTGTATGTATTTGCTTTGTATTGTTTTGTCCGTATTTGTTGAGCTTGTTAGGTTTTTTCTCTGTTTTTTGTTTTAACGGTATTTATTGTTGTTTTTTTATGTTTTTAAAGGCCTAACTAGGGACAGGCATTGCATATTAGCTCAGGCTATAAATTCTGTACTGTGCGGCAACATTGTCTTGCTTCATACAACTTGCCCAACTTAAAAATGATTAGATTTTGGTGATGTTACGTATATTTGTCTGGATGCCAAAAATCTCTTAAATTAAAAAAAATCCCATAACATTAGGTGGAATTTTAAAAAATCATCTCTGCGATTTCTTAATGGATTCGCTTCCAGTTTGACAGGATAATATGAGGTCCATGTCTCTGTCACCAAGGTAAATTTCATCTGGATCCAATCCAGATTGATGTAAACAAAAAACACTGAACTTTGTAATGGGAAATCTCATTGATGATATTCAATAATTCATATAAAAGCAAAATATGAAGTGATGTTCCCAGAACTTGTTGTGTTCATACAGGATACCAACCTCCATGTATGTGCTGAGTTTGGTCCAGATCCTGGCACTATTTTGGATCTGGTGATCCAGAATTGTATCTTTTACAGGGGTTGTGGAAAAGCCACTGCTGGAACTGAGCTGCTTAATGGAAGTCCGCGCCCATTTTTTTTACCAAGCCTTTTAAAAAACATTATTCCTTTTTTCTACCTGTTGCTAAGATCACAGTTTTTATATATAGATATTGTCTGTGACGAACGGCAACTGAAAAGCTGTAAAACAAACCTTTTTCTCATCATACTGCGTGTAGTAGACAAAGAAGATGCTGTCCTTTTTGCCGTCAGGTTTGGTCGACTGTTCGAGAGCAACACCAACGTCCACCCAGCGCTGAGGCTTCCAGTCTCTCCACCAGCGCAGCGAGCCTTTACGCACCCATACCGACTGAGGAGGGAGACCGAAGGATGTGATGAAAGCAAGACACAGACAAGGACAACAGGAACTGTAAAACTTCAATTACAAGCCTGAGCTTTTTTATCTAATCAATGAAATGATTTGATTTTTTTCCCCATGTTTTTTTCTTGGTTTTTCTTTGTTGTACAGTTTGTGTTTGCAGTATCAGCTGCTGAATCATTGAATTATCAGGGTGCATATGCCTCAATTATACTACCTTTCCACCCAAACACTGATTCTACTAACGTTCCCACAGACCTTTTAAGGTGAACACGGACACTTGGTACCTCAACACTGGATGTACCTGATTCATCTTGCAAAGCTCCGAGCTGGAACCACAGGGCGCTGTCTGCAGTGGCACCGACTAATCAATGTCCTTTTTTTTGGGCTATTTTTGGGCATTTTTTGGCCTTTATTAACAGGAGAGAGAGAGAGAGACAGTGGATAGGCTCTGCAAACTGGCCACAGGCTGGATTCGATGTGTATGGGTCATGCCTGGTTGCTTAAAACTCCCTCACACCAGCACCCCTAATCAATGTTCTATGAGGAAAAAGAGGCGGGAGCTACGGGCATGAAGGCAGCATGATGGTTGCTTGTTCAAACATTGGCACTGATGCTACCCGCTTTAGTTGAAGTTTTTTCTTCTACAGAATTTGACGTTTCTTTCACTGAAAACATTTCTTAATGGAAAAGATATCTTCCCTCCTCTCCTAACAGGTTTGACGACGGTTTGCTGCACAGGTTGGATCATGTTTTGTACTTTAGTCCGCAGCAGTAACGTCATCCTACTTCATCATCTGATTGACTTGCAATGAATGCGACTGACAGAACAATCATCCAATCACCTTCTGAATGTGTATCTGAAAGGTTCTGCCTTTGCCGTGTGAGCTTCCACCAGCATAAGGGTGCCAAGGAAAGTAGGACAGTATAGATGGGTTACTTTAGTGGCTTTTCCAATTTTTCATTGTGGAAATATAAATAACAGAGAGCAGAACTGTGTGACTGTGTAACTCTTCAACTGGAAAAGACAAAAACCATGCAAGAATGGAGCAATAGGCCAGATTTGAACTTTGAGGATGACGGCCCTCGAGTGCACGAACTTGAATTTCAAACCAATCCTGGAGTGTCAGGCACTAAAACAAACTTATAATCAGGATATGGTCTTACGTTGCTCCTCTCCAGCGGTTTCCTGCTGATCTCCTCCTTGTGCTCCTGCTGCTGCTGCTGCTCGCTCCAGGCTGCTGACTGGACCGGAGTCAGAGACAGAGAGCTGGTGAGAGGACCTGACGGAGGGACAGAGACAAAGACAGATGAGCCTGAAGATGATGCATGCAGTTTATCTCTACAGATGTAAGCTTTAACACACAGAACGGACATGCAGGGCACAACATTCAGACAACACAGACAGAGAGAAACAATCAGTTAAAGTGAACACGTCTTTGGCTTTTGCTTTGGTTTATGTTCCTATTGTTCATATTTTTAAAAGCAAATTCAAGACCTACATTTTTAGTCTGGCTTTTGGCTGATTATATTTACTATTATTATTTAATCTTATTTATTTATTTTAATCCTCTTAATCTGTTTTATTTCCCCATTTCAGTTCAGATTTATTGTTTAGAAATTTATTTTCTGTTAACTGGTTTTCTTTCCATTATCCTACTTTAGCTGATGTTATTACACATTTGGCCATCTCATTTTACCATATTATTATTTTACTTTTAATTTTATTTATTTATTTTCCCTATCGTATTTTTTTATCTAATTTCTTATCATGATTTTATATCATTTTAGTCTTAGCTTCTGCATTTCCTCAATTTTAACTGAAGTCCTCTAATTCTGTTTTCTGTTAGAATCTCTTCTTTATGTCTGTGTGTGTGTGTTCTCACTGTACTCAATGTTCTACTTTATATTTATTTACTTTATTTCATTTCTTTTCTTTTTATGTTAAGCACTTTGTGCTACAAGATTTTGTATGAAAAGTGCTGCACAAACAAAGTTTGATTGATATTTATTTACTGTGGACATGTAGCTCAAATAACCCCCCTTTAAAATCCAGATCTGCCCCTTTATGCCCCTAAGACTGCGAGGCTGGGTAAACACACGTGAAATAGGATCAAAAGACTTGAGAGCCCTCGAGATTAAAATCCAAAAACAAATGCAAACTAATACAGAAGGACGCTGACGTTTTCGTTTTCTTTGCTAAATTTACAATTTTGCTCTGACATTTCAGCACTGAAAATGAGCCCAAAAGTGCTCTCAAGTGTTTTTTATTTATTTATTTATTTACTTATTGATTTGCACATAGTTAAAAGAGAAGTCAAAGAAAACAGTGAGAAAGATTAAGTTACATGTGCAGGCGAGGTACAAACCCAACGTGGGCTTATTTGCAAACCTCAGCTTAAGAGTAAAACAGATAAAATTAGCAGAAAAAAACATTAAACCCTGGTAATCAGAGAAAGAAAAAATCAATAATACATATTTTACCAAAATGAGAGACTGCGCCAACACAGAAACAGAATACAACAGATGTTCTTAGATTCCCCTGAGAGAAAATACCCAACAAAAAATCCTTAAAAAAAAGAAAACAATAATTCTTTCTCCAAAAGCTTGTTTTGTGTTTACCTGTGGGACTGAGCCAGCTGATCTGCGACTCTGCGTCCACATCACAGCCTCCCCCAGAGATCCACGCCCACACCGGCCCGTCCTCTTTCCCACGCCCTGCGAGGTCTCCAGAGACCCGAGGGCGTAGGTGGCAGCGGCACCGCCGTCCCCCGCCGAGAGCCTCGCTGCACTACGGGCTGCCTCTGCCCCCTCCAGGTCCACGTTCATCCACGGCACATCCTGCCCAGGAGCTACAGGGCGAGGAGCACCGGAGCAGAGGACGCCTCCTCGCCGTCCTCCTGCGGGGCCTCAGTGATGGACGGCTGCGGCGTGGAGGTTCTGTCGCGGTCGGACACCAGGCTGTTGATGAAGCTGTCGCTGGCGGGGATGAAAGGCTTGGGGGTGACCTGTTGGGAGGCTGATGGGGCGTCCTCCATGTTTGGAGGAGGTGAGGGAGAGTCGGCAGCACCCAGAGGGACCACGGAGGGGGCAGCCGCCTCCAGGACCGGGGGGTGTCGTTGGTGCTGTTCTGTGGGTCAGCGGGGCCGAGCTCTGAGTCGGAGTCTGTGCAGCTCAGAACAGAGCCCTGTGAGGCCTCGGTCAGCTGGGTGCTGGACTCAAACTCGTTCCTAAAAGAGAAAAAGACAAACAATAGAGGATGGGAGGATTTAGGGAAAATATTTCATATGTTTCAAGTGCTGTAAAGGTTGTCAGGGAGCTAATGCTTGTCTGCTGTGCTCCAAGTTTGCTAATTATTTGTGTGAAGAAAATTGGACAAGCTTGTTAATTTCACAGCTTTCCTGATTAAACCTAAATTAGTTATGGATATAAGGCTATATTCAATGGTACAACAAAACCTCAAATAACCTATCAGCCACTTAAAACTCAAGACTTACCTCTTTGGTCTGGCTTTTACCTGAATTTAATGTGCCCATCTTAATCTGGTTTGTAATTTAGGTTTTCTCTTTTTCTATTTTATTATCAGAATTATCTTTTAGTGGTTTATCCTATTGTTTTATAGTCTTTCCCCAAGCTCATAAGTGTTTTAACTGTTTCAAACATAAATATGTACAGTATGTGTTTTTATTGTCATTACAGCACCCTTTATTATTGGTTTATTTTCTTACTTCATTTCAATTTTTTTAATTATATTTGATGATATTTTTAATTTTACACTTTAGCCTTACCTTCAGTGATTACTTTAAAGCATGAAAACACAAATTATAGCCAGAAAATTCTAATTTTTTGGAGCTGAAATGTTTATTTCACTTTCTACTGAAATCCAAAGAAATCAAAATTTCCATAAAATTTATCATATATATTTTTCGTATCTCATTTGATACATTAGGTGTTTTTGGCAACTAATAATCCACCTGAGGACATTTTTATCATTTATCTGATTGTATTCAGATGTTTTTTTTTTAGTAATTTGTTGATCATGTTGATTAGATAGAGGTATTATAAAAGTATGCATCAAATATGATACAACAGGCTTTAAAGGGTGAAACCTTTAAGATGGCGTTTCCTGGGTATGTCTTTTATTTATGATGGATTTCGGTCTTACTTTAATTTATCCGTCTGTTTGTAAAGCACTTTGTGCTACATTTTCTTGTATGAAAGGTGCTATATAAATAAAGTTTGATTAATTGATTCATTTAAGATAACAGTTGCCAAACAATCCTATTCAAACAAATGCAAAACAACACAAAAGTATTATCTGATAAAACAAGTTACATCCACTGGCCACTTCTTTAGGTACACCTTGCTAATACTGGGTTAGCACACTTTGCCGTCAGAGCTTCTTTAATCCTTCGTGTCATTGATTCAACAAGGTGCTGGAAACATTCCTTAAAAAAATGAAAGCATCACACAGTTGCTCAGGATTTGTCAGCTGCACATCCATGATTCCTGTTCCACCACATCTCGATTGTGCTCGACTGGATTGAGATCTGGTGACTGCTGAAGCCACTGGAGTGCAGGGAACTCACTGTCAAGTTCAACAACTAGTTTGAGATGATCTGAACTTTGAGACATGATGTGTTATCCCATTAGACTCAGACTGAGAAACTCTTTAGTCCCTCAGGCCATCAGACTGTATAACTTCTCACTGAAGACCGGAAGGAGCAGTATTTATTTTTATCGTCATTTTTATTTATATTATTTATACCTCTGTTTCGATCTATCTCTTTTTTATATATCTTCTTATCTGCTATAAATCGTACTGCTGGAATCTTAATTTCCCTAAGGAGTTTCCCAAAGGGATGAATAAAGGTCTATCTAATGGTTCATTCAGCTCAGTACGGTATGCAGTGATAGGTGTTTTCTGTTGCTAAATATAAGGAAATGTACCCAAATGACTGATTTGTGATGTGCCACTTTTTCAGCACCCTTCTGTCGGGGTACCAAGAGTACTGAGCCAACCATCACAGGGTGGAGCTAAAACTGAAGTCTGCTGATTGCAAGAATCCTCACTTCCTGTGCAACGGGCAGCTAAAACAAAAAACAGCATACACCGCCATGTTCATTCACACATGGATTCGAGTGAGCAGCTTTTCTTCTACTTTTGATATGAAGACTGTCCGCACTACATAATGACGCACAGAGTCACACTTTCCTTGCCACTGCTTGAAGAGAAGGAGTCTAGAGTTGGGCGAAGCTGAGGTGACCTTCATCTCCAGGATACATTTGGAGCAGTTGAACAAGTGTACCTAATAAAGTGGCAGGTGAGTGTACAGTAGGATATAAGAACTGATATCAGAATCAGAACCAAAATGCTTTATCAAAACTGTTTTTAACTTTAACTTGACGTAGTAGAGGCTAATATAGATTTATTAAACATGTGGATGTGTAAATGTTGCTTTTATTATGTTTGTAGTGAACATAATAGTTTATTTAACCCTCTTTTTTCTTCCTTAATGACACATCAGGTATTCACCGTCATCTAAATGATTTGTTATTTGACAGCCTTGATTAAAATCAGACCTTACAGGATACCTCTGTGGTTCAAAAGCAGCTGTTAAAGTCCATCAACTTTAAGTCATAAATTTATAAAGAGAAAATAAGTGTTGAAAGGCTGACACCTCCTGCCCTCACATTTAGAAAGGCTATTTAAATAACTGGGACACCTTATAAATCAACTCTGAAACCTCTGGACTTGTTTACTAATACTGACCTGGGTGGGACGACCTCTTTACTGTTCCCCCACTGGGCAGAGACAGGGATCCAGCCGCTGCCGCTCGGTTCAGACGGGGTCACACCCATCCTGAAATACAGGCCGCGGTCCTCACCCACCGCCCACACCTGAGGGGCGAAGCAGAGAGGAAAACACTGATGAACATTTCTTTGACTCTTTTGTCATTTTTTTTTTCTCTGTACACTGAGAGCAAGCGACAACCTCCGAGATTAAAAACTCAAGTCAATCAGTGAGTATCACAAGCTGCAGTTCCCCAAATGTCCACTAGAGGTCATCCGCAGAGGCATCAGAGGTCACTCATACACTCCATGTTAAAAATGACCTCTTCACATGAACAGGCTGAGGGGACTAGAGTATTTTGCATCATTACAAGTTCTGACAGGCACACACCAGTAAGTGAAAAGACTGAAAATTTACACCCTAAACAGGACTATTTTTGAGAATTTGGGGACCTTTTCTGGCTCAGTGCAACCTCCATACAGACCCTGACTTTCTTGGACAATTGAACAAACATAGTGTCTTTTCTTTTTATTTTATTTTTACTCTTGAGTTGTTAATATTGTGGCATTTTCCATGTGAGGCTACTTTAGTCAGAATCATCTGACAGTCTTTCATACTGTCTTGTGTTTTTCTTTGTTTTGTTTAATTGTTGTTGTATTAAAAGTGAAAATAAAAAAAATAAAAATTGTCAAACTCATTGGTATTTTGAGGGGAAAATTCTTCCCTGTGTATGTTTTTGTGAAATGTATAACCATCTTGTTTGCTTGATGAATCTTCTTGAGCTTGGGATGAGCACCCCGAGTGGCACGGGCTGCCCCTAAAACCAGACTGGCCAGAAGGTTGTGTGGAAGTCTCAGAGCATGAAGGTTGCTGGTTCAAACCCCATGTGGGGGTCTTTCTGTGTGGAGTTTGCATGTTCTCCCCTTACAGGCATAGATTCTTTCTGGGCACTCTGACCTCCTCCCACAGACCAAAAACACACTCATTAGGTTGATTGGTGACTCTCTTAGGTGTGGGTGAGAGCATGACTGGTTGTCTGTCTCTCTTTGTGGCCCTGTGATTGGCTCACGACCAGACCTGACTCTCGCCAAAATGTCAGCTGGGATAGGCTCCAAACCCTGCGACCTCAAAGGGATAAGCAGTATAGATAATGGATGGATGAATTAATGTAATTGCTATACAAAATATCATCCACATAAATCCTTTGAAGAGCCCATGTCACGCTATTATGAGTTTTAAAATGCCTAAAGTTTGTCTAGCATGTCTCTCTGTGTGATAGACAAAAAGTCTGTGGCATCTCCTCCTTCTTATGGAGCTAAAAAGCTAATTAAAACGTCTTTGTTCCCCTGCACCCCAAAAACACCTACCACTGTGACATCCTACCACTATTTAATCAGCAGTTAATTCCACAACTGACTTGGGCTTGCAAGGCCCAGTGTAAAGCATAGATGTTGGAATGAATACTGAGTTGTTGACAACATGGGGGCTGAACTGACCAACTGACCCCTTGACCCCTAAGCCCCGCCCTTTACAGGAAGTTATGAAGTGCAGTCATATTTAAAGTTAGTAATGTCTGTAACAGGTAGCTCTAAGGTTTAAATCTGTCATAATGGGCACATAATAACAAATCTATGTTTACCTCTGCCAAGGAGGTTATGTTATGGCCAGTGTATGTTTGTTTGTCTGTTTGTTTGTTAGGCAAGATTATACTAAAACTACTGGATAAATTTTGCTGAAATTTTCAGGGGATGTTAGTAATGGCCCAACTTAAAAATGATTAGATTTTGGTTGTGATCCAGATAACTGCCATTAGCTAGCGATCGTTTTGTTCAATAACTGTCTAACTAATAATGATATCAACATGATTCTGAGTGCTAGGTGTGGGTTTTAGGGTCAATTAATCATATTATAATGGTAACTTTATCATGGAACTATTGCTTCTAGATGTACAGCTACATGTGAGCTACCTCGGCGGAGTTTTGCACTCTCCGAGAGCTTTCTAGTTTAACCCTGTAGAAATCAAGAACTGCAGCAGGTCTAATACATGATGGAGAGCTGAACTGATCCTGTATCAGTTACAGGCTGTATTTCTTAAATGTGAGCTGTTGCTTCTGTTTATTAAATGTGGAATTGCTTATTTTTTTTTCAACATTTATGCCTTTAAAACTTAAGACTTGAACTGACGAGGATAGGGCTCAAATTTTAATGGTATGATTTTATTTTATAAGTAAATGTGCGACCCGTCCCTGCGTCAGTGCTCCAGCCTGGACCCACCATTGAAATTTTCTGGACCTGCCCCTGATCATGAGACATAAGAGTGATTCCTCTGACTGAAATCTTAAGCCCAGTTCAGACCAAAGACTTGCAACGAGTTGATGCGAGTTGAAACTGTTTCCTGCAGTGCGGTGATCTAAAATCCTGTGGATTCTCATGCGTTTTGATCTTATTAAGGACTCTACTTTTGCACAGTAAGGGACATAACTGATACTGCTGCTTGTACGGAGTCTTAAAACCAACCTCAGCTCCACTTCTCTGCCTGCTTTGAGGGCACACAGTTGACACAAGAATGCTTTAGGAACCACTCATGGATCATGCAATATTTCTACAGTCTATTGCAGAGCCTCACAACTGTATCATGAATGTTAAAAATGTAGAAAATTATAGTAAACCAGTGAAAATCCTAAAATAATGCCGATAAATGAGGCAGAATCCTGGTTAAAGTCATGATAAAATGTGCCTTCAGTCGTCACAGATGTAGCAGAGGCACTATTAGGACACAGGCCACCGTTACTTTATAAGGTCATATACTGTAACACTGCTCAACGGCCACCTCACACAAGCCATACCCATAATTACAACCCTGCAATATGAAATATGGGATATGATGACGACGCCTTGGCCAGCTTCTAATTAGGGAGTCTCCCATATGTCAGGCCAGTGGGGATATAGTCTGGGGATATATAAGGCTGGGCCTGAGTGCTGCTGCTGCTGGGAGATTGGCTGGATCGTCTGGCTCTGCTCGAGTTACAGGCTGGAGGACTCAAGGGCCGAGGGAGGGGGGACCGGGGGGCGAGAGACGCAAGGGGAGGAGGTGTGAGATGGGAGTTTGCAGTGCTAGCAAAGTCTTCAGCAGTGAGACACTGAGCGAAGAGGCCCAGATCTGGCTCACGCTGAAACCAGATCCAGGGACAGGGCTGTAGCGAGAGTATTGGTGGGGAAGAAGCAGAAGAATGTGCTGGTTCAGAAGAGGGAGGTTTTAAACGGGCTGAGAGAGTTTTAAGAGGTGCACTTATTTTAAATATTCATCTTATAGCGTAAATTGATCTTAAAATCATGTGCTGTAAAGAAATGGCTGCTGAAATTAACAGCATTATAAACTCAGATATGACTTTATTTAAATCAAATGATAACGATACTTTCTTGATATCAGCATATAAAAACACAGGTCCTAGACATTGGCAATTTATTGTTTGTATAATCAAAAATAGCTTAAAAAACTCACACTGCACACTGTGTAAAATGAACAAAAACAATGATGTTTCAGTTTTTAGTAGGAATGCATGATGTTGTCAGTTTAATATCGATACCGGCTGGATATCAGACTAAGTTAAGTATCGCATCAGCTGATATTGAAATTTTTGCAGATATTTAAAGCCAATATATCAGCCACACATATCGGCCATGCATCGGCTGGAATATCAGCAAATTACACAAATGTACAATATTGACGCACCTTCTCATAACTGCATGGGTACATTAAAAAAAAAGGGTTTCATTTTGCAAGAGTTAAACGCTGTTTTTCTTGTTATTACATCTGTTCCTTACAAATACTAACTGTCCATTATAATACAAAAGTCCATTTTTGTTAAGTACAGAGCTTGTCTATTGACAGAAATATCGGTATCAGCGATAATGAATTAATATTGGATATCGGCAAAAATCCAATATCGTGGCATCCCTAGTTTTTAGGTTCTCAGAATTTTCTATCTCTCAATATTTTGTGTTCCAAAAGGATAAAATCATTATAATAACCAAATTATGGAGCATTTCCAGTCATTTTATCAGTTCAACTGGCTTCCTCTCTGCTTGATTTTAGTGCTGGTTGCTTCATGTTCATTACTGTATTCCACTCACTAGCCACTTTATTAGGTACACCTTTCCAGTACTAAGTACCCTTTTGACTTCGGAGCTGCCTTAATTATTTGTGGTATAGATTCAACAAGTTGCTGGAGACATCCTCAGAGATGTGACCTATTCAAAACTCCAAATTGTTAAAGGAAAGAAACTGCTCTTCAGTCTGTTTGTCCTTACATTGACAGACCCTGTAGCGCCTGCCAGAGGGCAACAGGTCAAACAGCTGGGAGTACTGTGTTTTAGTAAGTATTGTGGATATTTTTGGTTAAAATTAGACAAACTTGCTAAGATCTGAGTTTCTGCAGTGTGTAACCTCACTATGCTATATAATTCTCACCTTCCTCTTGCATCAGTGTTTCATTTCAAATCTGATTCCCCTTT
>JBAMNC010002320.1:0-43819 GCA_037902135.1 Cetoscarus ocellatus
TTGCCCATAGCCTTTAAGTAGACACATAAAGCTGATCAGGAGGTATTTTGCCTTAACAGACACATATTGCTGCAGTTTTAAAAGGGAAATGTTCCATGCTGTTTGGACAGTGCTCATGTATATTTTAGTGTCAAGCAAGGCTTGGATTATGCTTTAAATATGTGCTTGGTAATATTTTAAGAAGGTTTCATCCATCAAAAAGCAGAATGTTCTTAAATGTCCACAACAACAAACCATGAAGGGAATGTATGAAAGACTATTTATTAAAAACCTTTAAAAAACAGACACAGACTGATTTACACTGCAATGCTGAGACATTAGGCATGCAAATATGTAAAAGCTGGAAGGAAAGAAAGACACAAGTCTGGGTACAGTACCACAAATGACTGAATGGTCCTTCAATAAGCCAGAATAAATAACCAGTTATCACAAAGCGACGAGGAAACCTGGTCTGATCCACAGAGCAGTCCTTCAGACTGGACATACAAAGGAAGACAGAGAAAAATGGCAAGTAGCAGTTTGACTGCATCCAAATACTATTCTCCTCTACCTAATGCAACACAATATCAATTATAGTTACAAAAGCCATGACAGGTCCCTGTTACAGTAAAAAAAAAAATGTGTTGTTTTTTTTTTAACTTACAAGGGAATTGACAGTCTTAACATTTAAATAAAATAGTAGTGAAGATACTAAACTGTCCTGAAGCTTTAGGAGATGTCCATACGTTTTAGCCCATTTACGTCAAGAAATGAACAAAGAGCATTTGTCAAAAAATAGTTTTTCTTCTTGCAGAGAGGCAGCTGTCCAGCAGTGAGAAAGGCCAATCCTCTGAGTGGAATATTCCAGAAAGTCGGCAGCGCGCAGGGCTGAAAGGTTCAACCCACACGTTTTCCGCTCTTTATTATTAAACAATGCCTATAAATAGCCTTACGTGCGGATTTTGACGAAAAATGTTCACTTTTTGAAACACAGGTAACATTCACAGTTCTACTCCTGGTTGGTTGGACAGGGGCTGTTCTCTAAGAGGAGAGCAGGGTTTGAAAGAAAGAAGGCTGCAGTTTACAGCCTCGTGACCTGCAAATGGAGGAGCGCGCACTTGGCAGCCTGAGCGGGAAAAACAGGCCTTACTTACCAAGGCAAATGTTTCTATGCACACACAAAACATGTAAAATACAGTCAACAGACGACACTGAGACGCTCCTACATACCACATTATTATTCTGAAAGAGGCTCCATCTTCTATTTTTTAATGCCTACAAGAACAAAGTACAGAAAACATATTTATACCAGCTGAAATGTTCACTATCACTACAGTGATGCGTCGGTCTTTGTCCCAACCCCGAGAGCACGCGCAACACTCCGCAATGTTATTTTTCACCCAGACACAGACCAGCAGGGCTCGCGCAGATTCCTGATGACCTTATATGGCAGTGCGGGGGTGCAGCAACAAGCTCGAGCTCTCATGGCAAACGTCCAACGCTCTCGGATTACTGCCGTCGTCAAGGGCGAGTCAGCCCTGACAACGCAGCCTTGTTTCCTTCCCCCACACATACCGTCGACCGTTTCTCTTCTTATTTTCTTCTTTTAAAAGATATTCGAGTACATTTCCCTCTCAAAGTGTGTCGGTGGAAAGACTCAACGTATGAATCACCGAGAAAGGTCCTTTGATACGTTGTATCCCCTCTCCGAGAAACCGAGCCTCACCCAGTTATGGCGCAGCAACATTACAGCTCAGTGCTCGCCTTTGTCTGTAAAGAAGCCATTTTGAGACAGGAGAACAGCAAAGGAAACCACGGTGACAGTGTATCAATATCACAAAAAAGGAATGTTTGGACGAGGGGAAAGAGCAAAATTACAATTTATGTTCCCCATATCCGCTGTTTGCTTATTAAGGGTTGTGTTTCAAAACTATCTGTAAGTTTAATTTCAATAGCTAATGTGGGTTAAAGATAAAATTCACAGAATATTTCTGCTGATAACGTTAACCACAATATTTCAGATTAATGTCCTATAATAAAAATAACTAATGCATACACTTATCTTAACTATCAGATAACAAAAATATCATTTACCTTCCAAAAACATATCCTTTTTGTTAAATACGCCACAGCTCAATAAGAAATTTCGAAATAGAAGAGGTAATACTTGACTGCAATCCTGTCTTCAAGGAGAGAGAGAGAGAGGATAGTTTGCATATTGCCCACACAGATGATGCTTGAAGATGCATATTCGCTGGCTGGGAGGCAATTCCTGCCACTGATCAAAAAAAAAAAAGTTTTCAAAAGAGGTCTATCTGTCGTGCTAATGGATTCCTTCCTTTTCAGGAGACGCTATCCCACCCCTTACTAATGCCAATATTAGAGGATCCGAAGATGGAGCTGAAAACAACCCTCATGTCCCTGCGTTTAGGCCTGTTAACTGCATTTCACCAATGTGCTGAGGTAAATATTTTCAACATAAGGAGTTGTGCCTCCATCTGCTTCCTCTGAGGTGTGTCAGTCTATTTTTGGACCATTGTATTAAATAATAAAAAGGCCACCTGACAAGACTTATTTAGACATTTAATTCTGCCCTTGAGCAAGGTCAAGCTGCCGTGTACACTTAGAACGCATTTGGTTGTTAATGGCAAATGGACAGCACAAACCTAATCATGCTTGATGTTGTCTCCACCGCTGTAGGTAGGGTACAACACAAGCCATCAGGGTGTTAAACTTTTATGCTGTAAAGGAAAATGTTTAAAGTCATTAATCAAGTAAAATGGGTCATCAATCAACAGTCAAAACTACAGGTAGCACAATTAAAAAAATGTACAAAATGACTTTAGCTATACATGGACTGCTTTTGTAATTGTTAAAGTACGTTATGTATTTTGAATTGTACAAATACTTTTCATGTCAGCATGCTTGTGAGTATGTAGAATAAGTGACTGTATATCACAAAAGTCAACATTTCTAATACAAATAGTTAAATAATGAAAATATAACCTTCTTGTAATAACTGCATGCCTCACATTTACATTAGTTAATAACAAAATGTGATGAAAAAAATATAAAAGAGTTCAACTTACTCACTGCTACTCTTATCCTAAAAGGCCATGAGTGCAATGCCAGCAACCAGCCACTACACATTATCACTTAAATTGTGTATTTTTCTCCTAATTTAAACATCTCCAAAACCATAATGCTGTTTATTCAACACATTTTGGTTTCTTTTCACTTAAGAAATATAAATACTATTGTATGGGTGTGCCGTGACCTAGTTAAGACAAAGATGGATTCCAGGCAGAGGCAAAAAGGCTCAAAATGTCACAGGGTATCACATCCAGTACATTCTCTTCCTTCTTCTCAATCCTTTCAAAGGAGGAATCATAGTTTTATCATAGTCCGTGAGAGATGAGGAAATCAAGTGTAAGATCCCTTTTGGAACAAAGGAAACCCATATAGGCCATTGAGTCCTGTTTTTTTAGGAAAATGGCTGCCGAGAGCGCTCAGCCCCTCTCTCTGCTCTCTGTTGAAGGACTCCTGAGCACAGCTTCTAATAGCAGACAGCTCCTCTGCTGCTGCGCGCTGATTGGCCCGCCGAGCTGCTGCTGTTAACCAGCCAATTGCCCGAGCACTGCAAAACACCAGGCAGTGTCGACAAATATACAGATTTTTTCATGAAAATTATGATTATTTACGTTTAATTATAAGAATTGAGCTGCACATGTCTATGACATGATGGAGAATTTAAACTTAAAATCCCCAATTAATCCCATTACCTAGAAGTTACGTGAAAATAACTGCCTCTGTGAAGTATTTCACTTAAGGGAAGCCCTGCAACAAACCCTCTTTCCGTTAGAAACTGATAATTTATTATAAGGTCCCGGTTGTGACACAAGAATAAATGAAATTTAAGTTTACCTGCTTTTAAAGACGGTTAAAAAGACGTTTCCTCTATGTCTCGCTTATATTTGCGACTTCAGTGAAAAATTAACGGCAGATTCGACACAAAACGAATATAAGGTGTTTTTATCTGAATTTGAATTAACTGTCGAGGAAAATCTATTTCCACACTAAAGTGGCAACATATGTATGTTTAAGAGCATTATTACTTCAGAGAAAGCAGTTATATTGTTCAATAATTGCAGAAAATACCAAGTATTATTTCGACGAAAGTGCGGCTAGCATACAAGGTTGGTAGCCTAGCGGTGTATTGTGGGAGAGACAGGAGCTACAGACCAGAGGCACACAATATGTGTTGGCTCTCGCCGAAAAGGAGGCAGTATTCTTCAAGCTAAATCATGTAATGTAAGCGGCGATAGGAGAGCGATTTCGTCTTTTCATCATTTATAAGAAAACCACTCGATCGGACAAAACATGTCCAAGCCCGGGGAAAGGAACAGATTGAACGAAGACCATGGCAGAAAGCAGAGTTCAAGTAAGCTTGTTCTTTTTTTCCTCTTTCTCTAGCCCTCCTAATGCCTGTTTTCCGTAACTGGGATCAACCTCGGATCCCGTTTTTCCTCTCACTGGGGTTCCCCCCTCTCTTAGCACCTCATACAGTCATGCATCTGTACGGTTTGTGTTTAGTAAAGTGTCGGGGTCTGGTAACGGGACCGTGTTTAGCGCTGGCTCACGGCAGCTCCTCTCTCCTTGTCGCTTGCCTGTCGTTTCAGGTTTGGCGAACGGCATGGACAGTCATCCCGTCTGCGGCTCGGGGGAGAAGCGGAGCCACCACTGGAGAAGTTACAAGTTGATCATCGACCCGGCTCTGAAGAAGGGATCCCACAAACTGTATCGCTACGATGGGCAGACTTTCAGCATGCCCGTAAGTGGAGAGAGGCGGCGGAGCGGACTACAGTAGTAACCGAGCAGCCGACCTCCATTATAGGATACAATGTGTCTGTGTTGCCGCTGTCGGCCACAGCACCTTAAAAAGCATGTCCGATATGTTTATCTCATACAAATACCGTGTCCTGTTTGTGTTATACTACTTTGCAACAAGTTCCCAGTGTGTGGAGTTGTGGATGGGATAATAACACAGTGCCCCCTCCTCTTCTGTCATACAGAACCCCGGAATACCTCCAGTGGACATGGTTCGGGACCCCAGGATCGGCCGTCTATGGACTAAGTACAAAGAGACGGATCTACCGGTGCCAAAGTTTAAGGTACCTGCTCATGATGCCCGCTTATTCCTTGATGGATAGAGAGAGAGGGGGGCTGTCAGGAGTTGCAGACACACCCCCTCACTCATCTTTGGGATGTGTGGGTAATAGTTTGATTGTCGGATGGCTGTCAGACCTAAAATAACACGCCTGCAGATGGGCTTAGTGGATTTGCATGTCCATCGTTGCCACTCTGCCTCTGTTATCCTTATCTCAGCTGTCAGAAATGACCGCACATGCTGCACCATTAACCCGAAAAGCACATCCAGCTTTAACTCCAATCTTTTGTTATTACAGGTCGATGAGTGGTACATCGCCCGGTGCCCCCAAAGGAGGTGACATTTGCCCGGTTAAACGACAACATCAGGGAAGGATTTCTTACAGACATGTGCAAGAAGTTCGGAGAGATCGAAGAGGTGGAGATCCTGTACAATCCGAAGAATAAGAAACACTTGGGAATTGCTAAAGTTGTTTTTGAGAGCGTAAAAGCCGCTAAGTTGGCCGTGCAGACGCTCCACGACACGTCTGTTATGGGAAACATCATCCACGTGGAGCTGGACCCGAAAGGTAAACAGTGATTCAGCCTTTACTCGAAGCCACTTGTAGCCCAATTTAATGCCCAAGGAGCAGTCTCTCTGCTGCAGAAACAAGAGTATTATAATTAAAGTGAAGAACTGTTGTCATGTTTTGAGTCATTAGCACTGCGGTAGTCACGTGTGTAAATTTACGTGCGTTGCCTAGTAACGAAGGGTAATTGAATTTCATTGAATGTAAGCGTGCTCCCTCAAGCCCTGAGCTGAGGGTGCTGTGTGCTCCCTCTGTGCATAATTTCAAACATGCAAACAAACACTAACCGATCTGTGTGAGTGTCTGATCAGATCATTCCCATCCCTCACTTTGAATAAATATTGTAGACTATTTTTTTTCCATCAGTGACACTTTTAATATGCAAAGACTGCTGTTGTTTTGCACATGATATACACTTCAGCTGCTGCAACATTACTCAACAAAACGGATGGCTTTTTTAATCGAACTGGTGCACTTTTGTCATTTGTTTTGCTCATTAAACAATGGTTGTTTAATAAACACCATGGTTCTGAGACATTGCAGTACACTGAATATTGTACAGATATGAGAAATATATATAAATTCTGACTGATGCAGATTACAATGCTCATGTTTTCAGTTTGCATAGTTGATCTTGAAAAAAAATCTTCGTATCAGCACAAGATACGTGCCCTATTCTAAATTATAAAACAGTTTTTTAAGACTTTAAATGTTATTGTCTGATCCAAATTTCTAACCATCAAAATTTTAACTGTAAAAATACCACATTTGCAACTGTTTTTTAGAAGAGAGTAATAAACATGTCATATAAGCTGACATGCATGATTTTGGATTTTTGCAGATATTTTCCAAACTCATTGTTGCTGATATTAATACTGATAATATTTTGTCAGTAGTGTGAAGCCCCTGGTTTACTAAAGTTGACTGGTCACTCTCATCGTTACATTTCATGTAAGAAACTGATGTGAAACAAGAAAAATAACATTTCATTCTCTGGTAAATGATACTGTTGAGTTAAATACAGACATTTGGCAATGGTAAAAGGAAGCATGTGATACATTCACACATTTTGCCATTATCACATCCAGTATTTGAGATACAGCCAGTATGTACGGCCATTATATTGGCTGTAAATGTCAGTAGAAACTTTCATACCTGCTGATACAGATAAATGACCTTTTAGCTATCATCTGCTGATTTCTAACATTGACAAGTGTCCAAAGGGGGCGCATGATTTTTTTGCCCACTATCTAATATCCCAATATTTACAAACTGATTAAGACTGATAAAAGTGTAGATACTATGTGCACAATGTTGTAAAGGGCACAGTGGGGTTTTTTACGGAAATCTAGCAGTTCTTTAAGTTGTGACAGCTGATTTGCATAAAACAAATGTGAAACAATGAAAACAACATTTGCATCTTTATAACACTGGATTGTCTTTAAAACGCAGACATCTAGTGATGATACGATGAGGTTAATAATACATTTGCACATTCTGCCAAGATTACAGCCAGTATATGTGATTTACATTGCCGATATGAAGGCTGTTATTATCAGCAGGAATATTTACATCCGCTTAAAGCAAAAATCTACTTTTTCAACAATTATCTGATATGATTATATTGTGCATCCCTCTCTGAAAGGGACATTTTGAAGTTTTTATTGTCAAATTAGTGAAGTGAAGTCTTCACACTGCTATTAAAGCAATGATTATAATGGGATACCACAAACCTAGCTTGTTGATACGTATCCTAAGTGTGTGTTGAATGTGTTACATCTTAAAACACTGTGTAGTGTTTTAAGTCCATACAGGTGGTTCCCTTGAGTTTTTCACACAGCTCTTTTTTCTGATTGGTAAGATTCTGTATGAGAAGTAGAAGTTTCCAGTGTTGAATATGCACTGTTATGAAGTCTATTGCGGTCTTTATAGATGACATTATTCATGGCAACAGGTGAAGATTTATATTTATTGTTTTTTTTCTTCAAACAAATGTATTTATTAAATTTTCTACTCATTACAACATTAAAGAACAAATAATATACTACACAGAACAAGGAAGGTGCGAGACATTGGAGACAAGGCTTATTATCTTTAAACATGGTGTATTGACAGAGTTTTATGTGTATATTTCATAATGGATCTTATGTTTTGTAGATTACACTTTACTCTAAGGCAGAAATACAATAAATTAAATTAAGTGAAAGTGTTTTTCCTTATATTATTGAGAAACAAGGCTGTGTTAATGCTCACAGCCCCTTTCCTAGTTTTTGCCTCATTATTGAAGTATGCCACATTAATACCATGGAAGCCTGCTGGCATTCAGCTTGCTTTACAGACTTGGCATGATTGTGTTTTCTGTCCTGCAGGTGAGAATCGCCTCAGGTACTTCCAGCTCCTGATGAATGGCAGCTACACACCGAAGACCCTGCCTGTTGGTGGAGAGGAGGTCAGAGAAGTTTCCCCTCGGAGCCTGGCAGAAGCCTTACTGGTAAAAGAAAAATTATCTTAATGCAAAACGGTTGAGTTTGTATGTTCAGGTTGTGGTTGATCACTAAATCCGCTGCTATTGTGGGAGATGAATAGTATGGTTTGTAAATTTGTTGTGTTGAGTTGTGCGATGACATGGTTTTAGTGTCACTGTGTGCAAACTTGGCCAATCTCAACTGACATCCTTATCAGTGATCCTGTTTGTCAGTGCAGCAGGTGGTGGAGTAGAGCAGAGGAAATAATGTGCCGACCCTTGGCTGCAGACTGAAAACACAAAGAAACGTGCACTTTGGCCTTGCAGCACGAGTCTGCTCAGGCACTGTGTGTAGATACTCTAGTTCTGTGGTTTTCAACTGGTGGGTCAGGACTCAAAAGTGGGTTGTGGAGCTGAATCGAGTATGTGTGCCTTGAAAAAGATATGACAAAAGACTATGATGTACATTAGCCTTTTGAGGACATGCTACATTTATTTTAACTCCTTCTTCTTGTGATGATGATTGACTTTGGTTGTTTTCTACAGATCTTGTCTTATTTAGCTTGTTATCTTGACATGGCGCATGCTCCACATACATAGAAACCTCCTGACACCCCCCGCCCCTCCAAAAAAAAAAAAAAACCTGCGTGCCCCCCTCTCACTAATATTATGCCTCTGAAACTACATGTGGAGGTGGAGCAAATGGGGGGGGGGGGGGGGTACTGGTGTGCTTTTTATTTAAGATATTATTATTTTTTTATTATTATTTAATTATTTATTATTTTTTAGTCCTGTTTTGATAGAAAGAGCAGGGTAAAGGAGCCACAGGTCAGATTTGAAGCCAGGCTGCCTGCTTTGATGATGACAGCCCCTGTACATATAGCACAAGGACATAACTACCAGGCTACCATATAATGTGCTTTTTAAAACTTGTTTGTTGTTGTGTTTCTTTGTGTTTACGTGCATGTTTTGTTCAATTCAATGTGAAGGCTTCTGGGGTTCAGCAGCGAGTGGCACTGTAAATGGAGGGGTAGGAGAAGTGATGCTATGGACTCTGGCTTTTGCATTTCAGTACATTTATCACACAAAGTAGGCACATTAATCAGACTTAGGAACATATAAGACTTGACAAAACATGATAGGACTCTTCAAATTACATTTTAGAAATTCTAGGTTATATTGCATCTGTGGAAAAATTGAGGTGAAAAGGATTTTTCCCAAGGTTTGCAGAAAAGCTTGACTTTGGAAATGGGAATCAAAAATGTTAATCCCAAAATGACATCCAAGAATATTGCACAAAAATTGTATTAATGTGTTTGTTTGTGTTTTAAAAGGGTCTTAAAAGTCTTAAGTTTGAGTTGCAAGGTGTGCAGCAACCCTGTGAATGCTTTCCTGTCACCCCTGGTTCATCCTGTTCTTTCCTGTCTTTTCTCAGGCCTGTGAACCAATCCGCAGGCTGTCAGAAAGCGGCTTGTCTGCTGTTGGAGGAACATTACCCCCCAGCAGCTCAACCACTCCTCTGTCCCTGGAGACAGGCTACTCCAGCTTAAGGCAGGACACGCCCCAGTCCCAGGGAACCCCTCACACCCCACGCCAGACAGGTACACCCTTTTCACAAGATTCTAATTTCTCAAGCCGGCAGTCCACACCAGCGTATCAGTCGAGCCGGCCTGAGAGCTCTGGAGGTTACAAATCTCGCAGACATGAGAGTAAGTTCCAGGACGCGTATAACCGCAGACCGGAGAGGCCTCAGTACCGCAGCAACATGTACCGAAGTACAACAGCAACGACTGAACCCTTTAAACAACATCAACTCACCCCACCTGAACCTCCACCGTCCACGCCTTCCTTTACATACACAGCGCCCCCACCTACTACGCCCAACTTTAAGCCCACTTTCTCGCCCTATCAGACCCCTCTCCCCCCTGCGTTCCCCCCATCAGAGCCAGCTTTCCATCACCCCACCCAAAGGGAGGGTGAGTACCTCAGACCGCCTCAGCCACCTCTAACAGCCGCCACGGACTTCTTACCCGTCAAGGAGAGACCTGAAACTCCCCCTATCCCAGAACCCCCACCAGAGCCCATGCACCATCCCACCACGCCCCCTCCTCAAACCCCGGAGCGCTGTCCCTCGCCTGGCTCCCCAACGCTGGATCCAGAGCGCAATAGCCTGGATTCTCGGATCGAGATGCTCCTCAAGGAAAAGAGAACAAAACTGCTACCGTTCCTGGAGGAGCGAGACTCGGACACAGAGGTGAGGATGGAGGGGAGCCCCATTTCCTCATCATCTTCACAGCTATCTCCAATTCCCCCGTACTCCCAAGGGGGCCAGCTAAACTCTCGGCCCTCAAGCACAGGTTTGGAGGACATCAGTCCCACCCCACTGCCAGACTCGGACGATGAAGAGCCAATTCCTGGGACGGCCTCTCTGTTCAAGAGAATCAGCTCTCCTGTGCAGGAGAAGAGCAACAGTGACCTCAAAGATGGTCACTATCGAGGCCAAACACCCACTGATAAGATGGAAACGGTAAGATTAAGATTAATTTCTTTAATATGCATGACACTTTGCTTGAGATAAGGGGGTAGAGCTGTCAAGTTTCAAGTTTTTTTTCACTATTCTATTAAAATAAGATGATGTAAAATTAAATTTTAGTGCTGTAGAAACAAAAATAGAAGTCTGAGGCACCCGATGTTGGGTAATTTGGGGTTTTGGAAGACAGACAGCTGCAGAAAAACATTAGAGCGGCTGGATAAGACACTTCCGTTTTGACACGAGTTGTTGTGCCTTTGTAGGTTCATTTGTGGAAGGTTTATACCAATGGACATTTTTCTCTAAGCTTCTTTCTCTCTCTCTCTGAGGGTTAAAAGAAAAGTAGATATGATTGGCAAATATACCCGGGTTGAAGTAAATATACACTATATTGCCAAAAGTATTCACTCACCTTCCAGATCATTTATTTCAGGTGTTCCTATCACTTCCATGGCCATAGGTGTTTAAAATCAAGCACCTGGGCATGCAGACTGCTTCTACAAGGATTTGTGAAAGAATGGGTCACTCTCAGGAGCTCAGTGAATTCCAGTGTGGTACTGTGATAGGACGCTACCTGTGCAACAAGTCCAGTCGTGAAATTTCCTCGCTCCTAAATATTCCACAGTCAACTGTTAGTGGTATTATAACAAAGTGGAAGCGATTGGGAATGACAGCAACTCAGCCACAAAGTGGTAGGCCATGTAAAATCACAGAGCAGGTCAGTGGATGCAGCTGCATCCAAGCCTTGCATCACTAAGTGCAATGCAAAGCATTGATGCAGTGGTGTAAAGCACACCGCCACTGGACTCTAGAGCAGTGGAGACGTGCTCTCTGGAGTGATGAATCAAACTTCTCTGTCTGGCAACCCGATGGGCGAGTCTGGGTTTGGCGGTTGCCAGGTGAACAGTATTTGTCTGACCATATTGTGCCAAGTGAAGTTTGGTGGAAGGGAATAATGGTTTGGGTTTGTTTATCAGGAGTTGGGCTCGCCCCTTAGTTCCAGTAAAAGGAGGTCTTAATGCTTCAGCACACCAAGACATTTTGGACAGTTTCATGATGCCAACTTTGTGGGAACAGATTAGGGATGGCCCCTTCCTGTTCCAGCATGACTGTGTACCAGTGTGCAAAGTAAGGTCCATAAAGACTTGGGTGAGAGAATTTGGTGTGGAAGAACTTGACTGGCCTGCACAGAGTCCTGACCTCAACCCGATAGAACACCTTTGGGATGAATTAGAGTGGAGACTGCGAGTCAGGCCTCCTCATTCAGCATCAGTGTCTGACTTCACAAATGCACGTTACGAAGATTTGTCAAAAATTCCCATAAACACTCCTAAACCTTGTAGAAAGGCTCCCCAGACAAATTGAAGCTGTTATAGCTGCAAAGGGTGGACCAACATCATGTTAAACCCTATGGATTAAAAATGGGATGTCACTCAAGTTCATATGTGTGTGAAGGCAAATAAGCAAATACTTTAGGCAATAAAGCGTACTTGTGTGGCCCATCCACGTATCATCTTTGAGTTGGAAACCTTGCAAGTTTCCTTAGGAACTATACAATCTCAAAATCACAAATTATTTTGGATATTCTGAAGAAAAAAATGATTAAATTTATATTTTACATCATCATTGACTCAGTTCTGACTTAAAAATCATATTTAATTATCTACACCAACCTTTAGTCTGCAGATATTTGAAAGCTTAAAAAAGTGATTAAATATCATAAACCAAGTCTGGTGATGTTTCACTTGGAGCGTTGACAGAATTGTCCTATTCCCACCAGCATGTAGAACTAAGAGCTTTGGCGACACATGATTTTGAGATATTTTTTGGTTCTTGAAAAAAAGTGGAAAATGTTGTACCTTTATGATGTTTTGATATCAGATACAAAAGTCCTTCATGCCTAATGCTGGGAATATTTTGTTTGTGATCATCAAAAATTAAGACGAAGTCCTGCACATTTTCTTACTTGAACTAATTTTGTTGGCAGCTCATAGGAAAAGTATTTGGAAGTGGAAAATGATGAGTTGAGTGGGAGTTTTTGAGAGATTTTTCTTTTGGTTAAAAGATAAGACTGACAATCATATAGTTGTTCTTATAGATAGAGCTGGGCACTTCATTGAGTTTTAATTTTAATCACAATTACTGTCTCACAAATATGAAAACTGAATAATCAGGATTTAAAGAATATTGTGATACATGCCATGTTGCACTTGTTTGGTCATTGTTGCAATCCAACATTATGTTTGTTCACATGTATTTTTAATTATTACTTTCCTTTAATGTCTTGAATAATAGTATTAAGAGTGTATAATTTCAGTGGTTGCATGCTGTGAGCATTTTAAAATCCACAAGTAAACGTGTTCAATAATCTGGATGTATCAAAATAATCATGATTGCAATTTTTGCCAGAATCAAGAAGCCCTACTTAGTTTACTTCAGTAAAATAACATTGATTTTATTTCTTTGAAACACATGATACTTAAGAGTGCAGAGAATGTTTGACAGCCTAAATATTATGATCTGCAGTTTCGACAGTGTGCAGGATTTTGCCTGCAATTTTTCAAGACTACAAACAATAAATAACCCAATATTTGAGGTAAAGGACTTCTGAGTCCGTGGCTGTGCATAAAAATACATTAGAATAGTTTTATTTTCAATATATATATAGTTATTTCTTAAATGTAACAAAACAATTGAAATGTTAATTTTCTGTTTCAATTATATTTTCATGTGGACAATAAGCATATAACTGATGGTGGTTATTACTGTAGAGAGCTTTTTACTTGGCATTACATCCTTTTTCCCCAGAGTTTTACATTATATATTAATTAAATATTTATGAATTAATCTTAAAATGTCAATAAACATTGCACAGATTCACTGGAAATGTTTTTATTTTTAAATGTATCTTCTTCCACTATAAAAAAGGGCATTATAGGGTGTTGAATTCTGCCAAAGTTGCCTGAAGTTATGCTTTTGATGAGTCTCTTGTAGCACGGTGCTGGTGTTTACTCCTCGCTTTGAATGACTGTTAACCCAGAGACACAGGAAGTGAGTTTTAGTTTCAGTGCAGGTCGGTTGTAGTCAACTTTCCCTTTTGTTTCTCTGTGTTGGCTCTGCCTCATATAGGAAGTTCGGTCTCCTGACAGTTATAATGTGTAAGGAGAGCACAAAAAGGTTTTAGCAAGCCAGTTTTCTTAAATTAATTCTGCGTAATCTTTCTAAAGCAACTGTTTTGTTTGCACACCTAAACTTTTGAAGCAATGAAAGGAGAGTCACCATTTACTGCAAGTAAAAAGCAAATGAATGAAGTTATGAATGAAACTTGTAAATGCAGAATTTGCAGCCAACCAAATACCTCAACATTCAAACAAAGTAGTTGTCCTTGTGTGAAGTCTAAGTAAACACCAACTGGCCTGTGAAGTGGAGTTTCCACACTTTGCTCTAAAAGGAGAAATAAGAGCCGCTCTGCTGTTGGGGAATTGAAGCGCTCTTGTTTCCTCTTTCTAACACTCACCGGCCGCACACTCACATGCAGGAAGACACAGTTTGGCAAAGGGCCCCATCCAGATGCACATGCTTGCTGTTTTTGCTGAGCCTGACAGTCAGGATCGGCCCTGCAGCGTCTCACGTTCTCGCATTTCAAGTTATCACAAAGCAAGCCGTGCAAACAGGTCATTTGGGTACAACGCCACTCCCATGCAGCGTTTACTCGACTCGCTTTCATTTGTGCAACAGTTGTGACAGAAAAGCTTTTTTGATAAGAGACAGATAAGGGAATTATTTTATGCTGACCTATTTAATTTACTACTGGAATTCCACTCTCACTGGTAATGCACTTTTGCAACATTATTACACGTGCATTTCAGTAATACATGCAAGTTTTGTGGTTAGTAGATCTACATATTAGAGAAGTTACTGCAAAAGCCAAAGGGGTTTCTAACAGTGAGGCACCAAAGCTGGTGTTAGTCATTACAGTTTTGGAGGACTCAGTTTACTCAATTTAGGAAACACATCAAAAGAATAACAGCATAGATATGCAGATTTGGGGACAGATGCTGAACGGTGCAGAGTAAACGAAAAGGTTTGTCCAGGAGAAGTGGGGTGTAGAGATTTCTCAGTACTCAAAGAGCTGGGCTAACAGGTGCAGAGTTTGTGAAAGACCGTGAAGGAGATGTCAGATGAACAAATAAAACAGGGCTATGGTTTTGGATAAGGAGGAATAATTCTAATTAGGGACCAAAATAAAAGAAGATAAATTTTCTCCTAGAACTGAATGAAGAAATTCAGTTCTAGGAGAAGTTGGAGCAAAAGCCAAGTTCAGCAGCTCAGAGACTAGGCTCTAGTCTGAACACCTCATCAGTCGGGCTTCTCTTCTCTTTCCCTCTGTCTTCTCTTTTTTTCTAAGCTTAATTTTTATTGGATTTTTTTCTTTAACAGTTACAGTGTCAGGGCATAGCAAAATTCACTTCATTTATCGGTCTTCCCCATATTAATGTCCTTATTGTCCAGTGAAAGTGGTGGTGTCCTCTTCTGTCCTCCTAATATCAGTCCACTTTTCCCACTTTTCTACATATTGTGTTTCCTGTAATCCTAATTTGTGTGTGAGTTTCTCCATTACAAATATTTCCTCGACAGTGCTCACCCACTGCTCCCCAGTCGGTGGTTTTGCTATATACCACAATCTGGTAATTACCTTTTACTTGTTAATAGTAGTATTTTAACAAGATACTCATCTTTTCTTTGTATTATATCATGTGATAAATTTCCCAATTACAATATCTTAAATGTTTTGGGTATCTGATATCCTATTATTTTTTGCAAATTTTGCCATATTTCATCCCAATACCCTTTTGATTTTGGGCATGACCAGAATATGTGTGTGGTCACGTGTTCACGTGATCTCCAGCACGGCCGTTGTGTAGATACCAATTTATCCCTAATCTTTGGAGTTATAAAAAATCGGACAATATTTTTCCAGTTAAACTCTCTCCAAACTCTGGAGCTAGTGGCCGTGCACAGCGATTTACACATAATAAACCATTCCTCTTCTGTTATTTGTTCTTCATCTCTTTTTCCCATTTGTCTTTAATATACACTCCTGCCCTCTTTCTTACCTCTCTCTCCAGACTTCCCTCTTTCTTTTGTTTGCCACAATTATATGGCAAACAATATGTGTTCACATTGCTGTCAAAGGGGAATAAAAAATCAGCAAACTGCTTTAAATCAATGTAATAAGTGTCCTTGTTTAAGTCAACATGAAAAAGACCTAACATCTGATTTTATGGTAAAATCCCATTATCAGTACTCTTATTAAAGAGTTTTGGCTTTTTAATAGCTTTATGAGCTTTCAAATTGTCAGTCCCCTTGAAGCACTTGTATTGGAGGCTCATTAAGAAAAAAGGCTGTGAAGCCCAGGTTGTAAGAATTGGGGCTCAATGCCAATGTTTAATAAAAAAAATTAGACTGTTTTTCAAATAACCCCTGATGTGCAGTTCTCTCACAATGCCAACATTTCTACCTCCACCAAGGAGGTTATGTTTGCTAGCATTTGTTATTTAGTTTGTTTACAGGATAACTTCAAAAGTTATGAACACCCCTATCTGGGCTCCTAACCTCAGCTCTACCTTCCATATCCTCTACCTGAGCTCTCTCCTGTTCTTTCTTGTCTTTCTATTCTCTTTTGTGTCCTCTTTACAGCAGTTTTTCATTTGTTGATAACAGGGATTGTGTGTTGTTTGTGGGGGCCATTAGTCACCATGTTGTAGGGTAGGTAGTACCAGTGCTGTCACAACCTGGAGCTTACATGTACTGAGCCTGGGTCTGTTGGAGACGGTGCTGCTGATTTGATTGTGAGTACCATGTGGTAGAATAGGAACTGAGAGGATAAAGAATGTCCGCATGTGGGCGTTTTTGAGGTGTTGTGAGATTGATTAGACAAAAAAACTGGTGAAATGAGGTTCCCACTTGGCAATTCTGATGGATGTGCTTGTTTTTGTTACTCACTGGTTTCCAAGGTTTAGTTGTGGAGGTCAAAAATGTCCCTGTGAAGTAATTTTGTTAGTGAGGAAGATAGCCAAACACTAAGATTTCAAAGAGCTTTAATAAATGTAGTCAGGATACCCAGAACTCTGTTCAGTGTTTAAACAAAGCTGAGTAATATAACAATAATAATTAATAAAATCCAGTCCAGTGACTACCTAGCATATTTTGACCATGTAGTGGCTTTGCAGATTTTCTAAAACCTGCTATTCGTGTCCTCATTTTTTCCATGGATGGTTTTGGGGGTTAAGTAGTTTGAAAGAGCAAACAGATGTGTTTGGATACCTGAACAACAATATTGGTCACTTGTGTTGACTTAGGGTATAGAGACCAAAACTTTGAACTCAGATCAGGTCTTATATCACCATTCTTATATCATTTGTTTTTCTGATTATAAAACCCGGCTGACCTCAGAACCTCTTGGCTCAATACAAAACTAGTCATTGAATCTTTTATAACACTGATTAGAGATTGGATTTTTGGTTAAACTGATTTTTTTTCACGATGCTTTTGGTTTTACTTTTTAACTTTTGGAAAACTGCGTCCTCTTACGTCAAAAAAAAGTTTATATTTATCTTAATACACATATTTTTAAAAAAACTTAATAAAAAAGGCCTTCAGAAACGTCAGATATTGAGAGAACTACTGAAGAAATAAAGAGTGGGCCTGTCATATCTCATTAAGTGGTCAAAAGAACAAACAAAGGTCCCTTTCCGCGTTCTCAACAAATTCAGAATCAGTAAATTGAATCTCCTCTCGTTTCTCCTCTGTTTTCTTTTGCAATAATCACATGATATTCAAATGCTGCTTATTATCGATCAGCTCTACACTCCAATTCTACGCTTCATTCCTGTTCACGTACCGAGTATTGCTGAGCTAAGCAGACATACCAGTGCATGGTTGCGGCAACTATGGCTTAGATGTGGATTCTACACTAAGATATAAACTGGGCTTTATTGCTGTTAAGGAAGTGATGTCGCAACTGTTATGCTGTCTTGTGCAGGGCAGTGGGATATTATTGACAACTAGAAGTTGCAGAAAGATGTTGAAAACGACCACATGCAGAGGTTCAGTTTTAACATGAGACTTTGCTCCTCAGTCAGTGCAGGTGCAGAGGATGCACAAGTTAATGCCTCTCTCATGCTTATAATTAAGTACATTTTTGTTCAAGGCTATTCACAGTTCTTTTGTGTACATTAAATAGTAATGTTCTTTTGGCAAACCAACCAAAATATTGTCCATGTGTGGGAAACACATTTGTTTTTAAAGTTTTTTGTTTGCATATTCCCCCTCCAGACATTTAAACATTTAAGTACCAAGTTAATATTGTATTAATTTATTGGGATGCCCATTTGCAGTTCTCTGGAGCAGTGGTTCTCAGCTGGTTTAGCCTTAGGACCCACCACCACACCTGAAGAAGAAATCACAATTAAAAAAAATCCAATATTTCAGTCAGTCTTAGTCAATTTATGAAAAATATTAAATTTTAGACCTTAGATTGAACAAAACATGACTGAACAAAGAAAAAGGACAAAGCAGACTTTTTTTTAATGATTTTTTTTCCCCATAGACAAGACAAAAAAATATTTGAAATCTTCAGACGATCAAATTTTATAGTAATCCCAGGAAAACATAAATAATATGGCCATGTCAAAATAAATGGATGTACTGTGTATCTGCACAGGGCTTCTAAATAGGTCAGATTTGTTCCATCAGTTTTTTTTCCAGGCATACAATTCTAACCCGCTGAATTGAGCTTCACGGGTTTGCCTTTGGGTCCCCACCCATAATATGAGCACCACTGCTGTAGAGCTCAGATTGTCTTCCAAAATCATATTTAGTGACATATGAATACTTTAAAGGACATAACAGAGTGGCGCAGGAATGAGTCCAAAAGGGGGAAGTGAGCTAGTATTTAGCACTTCTTGGTTCTCAAGCCTGAAACTAAATGGGATTTAGAACACCTGTTTCGGACAAAAGGCTTGAAATATAGTTAGTGGTGAACACACCACACCACTCTATAGTCCACACAAACCGCCCAGTTTAGAGTGGTTATTAAAAATACAGTTTATCTACCTGAGACATATTTATATTTAACTTCACAGCTACACCAACGATATATATTTAGATCAGGAGGTTACCGATGAACAAAAGCTACAGACAGGTATGGATGTGATGTCTTACGTGCATGAAGCCCCAAGGTGTTTGTTTACTTGCTTTTTAGACAGATGTTAATGTTAGTTGATTCAATAACAGTGAAAGGGGACTTCTTTTTCATTGCGCTACACACCACTGTACATTTAAAGACAGAGTTTGCTATAGGGGGTGAAAACTCTGTCTGTGGCTTGTCTGGTGGCATACATGCAAAATTCTGTTTTATCTGACTGTAGATTCGTAAAGGTGTTAAGAAGTGTTTCTGTATCACAAGTAGGTAAATCCTGGCTGATGTAAACCCTGGTCCTGACCTGCTTCATTTTTCTTACCACACAGAGTCATCAGTCGTCAGGAGAGGACATGGAGATCTCTGACGACGAGATGCCAGGAACTCCCATCACCAGCGGGGACTGCGGCCCCATGCAGACCATCCCCATGCCTCCCCCAGGCTTCCCCCCTCTCCCCCACCAGGCAGCCTTCTCCATCCCTCACCACCACCTGCCCCCCCACACTGCTGTCCCAGGACATCCTGCACACCTGGCTGCTCACCCTGGGGTGCATCCACATTTGCTGCAGCACATGACCCACTACGCCCCGAGCATGATGCCGCTGGTGCAGATGGAGCTGATGAACTGCCTGCGCTGGGAGCAGTGGAACAGCACCGTCCCCATGTCCTTTCAGATGCAGCAGCAGATGCTGAGCCGCATCACGCAGACTCGAGGGCCCTTTCCTTTCCCACACTTTTTGGACAGCACAGTGTCAGGGCACTTTGGGGGACCCTACCAGCCTATGTCTATGGGTGCTACACCTGACAGTGGAGCAGGGGCACCCAATCAGCAGTGGCAGCATCCTAGTATACCAAAGTTTAACCCCACTGTTCCTCCTCCGGGATATGAAAGTAAGAAGGAAGATCCGCACAAAGCCACAGTCGACGGAGTGCTGCTGGTCATCGTCAAAGAGCTGAAAGCCATCATGAAGAGGGACCTCAACCGAAAGATGGTGGAGGTGGTGGCTTTCAGAGCCTTTGATGAGTGGTGGGATAAGAAAGAACGCTCAGCAAAGGTACGTTATTTGTATCACCTTCCTAAACATGAAGTCTCAGCTGCAGAGCAAACACATTGTAATCCTGATATTTGATGTTGCACTATGTAGATGAATACATGAGCAAGTTTCTGGTGATGTTTTGCTGTGAGTCATTTTGTGTAAAATGAATTCACAGTTTTGACCACTTCTGCCTCCTGTATGTCATGATCACATCTTTGACTTCTTTATCATTTCAGCAGAGGGAATTCTCTTATCAATTGTTAAGCAAAAGGGCAAATGTTATCAATTCCTTGAACTAGTTCTTATCAATTTTCAACTACAGTTAGTTTTCAGTTCCCATCGGTAGTCATAATAGTGTAATGTTGTGTATTCAATATAATGATTTTATTTAAATGCAAGATATGAATGTAGTGACAACTAAGTATAGTTATTCAGTTTCAAACTTCAAGAAAAATAACTTCAAAAACAATATTGATTTTTGAATTTGAAAGCCATAAAAGTCCTATAAAATCTAATGTTTACCTGACAGAATTCTTTGATTTTACACCATGTCCTTACTGAATGCAAGCTTCAACTGTTGTGTCGCATAGGGCAGCATCGCAAGCCTGATGTCCTATAAAAATCCTATTAGAAAGTAATTTCATGCCTGTTATTCCCCTGGTAAACAGTGCTTGAAGTGTTTTTACTGTGAAGACACAGACATGTAGGGCTGTGAGTTGACAAGGGGTGATCTGAAAGGCTTGTCAAGACACAACTCTGTGTGAGATCAACAGAGTTTCTCCCTTAGCATTGAAAGTGAAAGTAAATCAGTTCACTCACTGAAATAGATAAATGCTCCGCAGCCTCCACCGTGGTGTGAAGATAAAGTGAGAAAGGCAAGAGGTCTACCCACAGAGGTCAAGCCAAGTAACTCTTTCAATATGATTAATCAAGTACTTAGAAGTTAATTTAGTTTATTTTACACACATTGTTGTGTTTATCTTTACACAACTGCATTCATCTTTCAATGCATAAGAGTGTCACAGAAAAGTGACACTAAACCCACCTACTGTAAAGAACCTGATATACTGTATACTATATATCAAAGATTAATATAATCATATTTCTATTTATAATATTTTCATGGCAGATTTTTGTCATGTTTCCTGCATTTAAACAATTTTTAAAAACTTAAATGTATGACCTTTGTTTTTTTCCTCCAGGCATCTTTGACTCCAGTGAAGGGTACAGAGGGGAAAGAAGAGGAAAGACCGAAACCCAAAGAAACGATGAGTTCAAGCCTCTTGGAGAACTGGAACAAAGGGGAGGGGCTTGGCTATGAGGGGATGGGCCTGGGGATCGGTCTGCGAGGAGCCATCCGCTTACCGTCCTTCAAGGTCTGCTTTTAACTTGGTCCTTTAGTAAACAAAGTTTGTGCTTTCAGGATCTTCTGCAGTCTGCTGTGGACTAAGTATTTATTAAGAACTTGGCAGTGAATGAATGACGTGACCATAAATCTAAAGCTGTCATTGTTGTAGGTGTGGAAGAGCTTATTGCTCATACTAGCAATAGATTTTCCTTCTTGTCTTTATTTGTCTTTATTTAAAACTGTTTTACAGATCCCTCAAGCATCAGTCAGCAGTTGTTAACTTTTTTTTTTACTTATTTAATTCTGGGTGCTGGTATATTGTATGAGGACAGCTTCTGACCAGTCCCTGAAATGCTTCACTGTCATTTAACAGACTTTGCAGCTACGTCAGGTCGGACTTCCCCTTACCTAGAGTATGGCATAATCCACAGTGTGACCTAACACTCGTCTTAAATAAAAACAGGACAGGTAGTGCATCAGTATGTTAGACACACCTGTGTACAAAAGCAACATACAGCTTGTGCAGAGCTAATGTTTTCAGCAGTGCTGGTAAAGAGTCAGGAGTGACACACTCCTCAGCCCTTGCAGCCTCGTTATGTGAAGAGAGGACAGAGATGCTGCATGGATGAAAATGAAGCAAGATTGCTGAGTCCAAATTGGTAGCTGGTAGAAGCTTCATTGGAGAGTATGGATTCATGGACCTTTTGAACTCATTCAGATTTTAATAAGTTGATGTGTGATTCAGATATAAATTTATTTTTTCCAACAATGTTAACATACATTCCTTGATGTCTAACGGTGCGATTTATGATTGTTTGATGTGTTTAGGTAAAAAGAAAAGACCCTCCTGAAGCTACAGCAGCGGGAGACAACAAACGAGCCCGGCCGTCCACTCCTGTAGACGATGAGCTGGAGGATGAAGGTGCAAAAAAATGAGCAGTTCTGCAGACTAGACTTTCCGCTAGGGCTGGGTGGTATGGCCTAAAAATGATTTCCCTGATTATTTTCATAAAACTGGATCTCCGATTTTAATTATTTTTTTCCTTCACAAAGAAAAAAACTCCATTTGACACAGAAATGACAGAAAGCAAGTCTTGCCTTAATGTTATCAAAATATATCCCAAAACTAAAGTGACTTTTCCTCTAAGAATTAAGAAGCATGCTGACATTTTGTCATTAAGGTTACATTATGTAGTTTGTAAGTAGGCGGGTGTCTACAAATACAAATACAAACCTAATAAAGCTGCAAGCAGCATGACAGGCCCTCGCACCCCTGTGCACGTTGAGGTGTGTCACATACATTTGCCCACAAAGTTTTAAGATCATAGGTTAAACAGGCTGCGGGGGGCCATGGCCTTGTCAACTCCTCGAAATCATAAAGTCCAGAAGTCAGAGGACGGTGTCTAATTAATGAATTTAGTTTGTATATCGCCCAGCCCTTGTTTTCTCCCTGGTTTTCCGAAAAAGCCAGTTGTTGAACAGTACTGTTTACTTCTTCAGATCGGGATCGAGAAACAACTGGACTCCCCTCAGATGACTCAAAAACAGACACGGACGGCATGTCAGCAAAGCGGCGGCATTCACGACCTCTTGAACTGGACAGTGAGGGCGAGGAGGAGGTGGACACGTCGGGGAAGGAGGAGTCTCTGTCAGATAGGGAGGAGGAGCCTGATGAAACAGAAGCCGCTGAAAGGCTGTCATCAGGCAAAGTAAGTCCAGCTGACAGTGTCAGAAATGCCTTAGCAAAGGTTTGTTCTCTCAGGGCACTTCTAGTTATATCTATTTTATTTATTATATCTCATCATTATATTTCATTTGTGATCATGTTTCAGGAGAGTGGCGATGAGGATGGTGATGATGAAGATGAATCATCCAGTGAAAAAGCTTCCTCAGATTCCTCAGATGATGGTACTTAACATGTCAGCTGCAACATTTAATTAAGTCTTTAGTTTTTCTAGTTATTTAGCACTTTTGTCTTCCTGTTTTTTCAGAATCTGAAAGTTGTGCTTCATCCAAGGCGAGCTCCTCCTCAGGAGAGAGCTCAGACTCTTCCTCTGAGTATGACTTAAGCTCAGAAGAGGAGGGAGAGGAAGAGGAAGAGACCCATTCACGAAGTGATGTGGATGAAGATGCCAAAAAGTCTTCTTCATCCTCATCTTCTTCATCCTCATCCTCCTCTTCCTCTGATGAAGAGGTAGAGGCGGAGGAGGTGGAGACCAAGGTTTCTAGCCCTCCTGCTAGAGTGGGTTCTGAGGAAAAAGAGGAGCTAAGGTGCAGAGAGGAAGTGAGCAGTAAGGTTAAACACAGACCTCCAAGTCCAAAAGAGGAGGTGATGGAGGACAGGAAACCACCATCGCCAAAGGAACCACCAGGTGAGTTTTTTCCAAAAGGCTTGAAGGTTCTCAGTTTTTCAGGTTATGGTTGTTCTATGCACGATCAGAAAGATCAACCTGATTTATAGAAAATTTGTAGATGTCTTGTCTTCTCAAAATGGCCCTCTTTTATGTTTTATTTCAATAATGTCAAGAATATTCCTCTCAAGCCTTATCATGAATGAGGAATGGCATTAAGAAGTTAAATAAGATGATTGTTTCTCTGATTTTTAGTGAAAGAGCCCATCATCAGCGCAGATGGTAACATTCCTAAAGTGAAGACTGAACCTGAGGAGCAGGTGACAAACCTCAGGCCTCCATCACCAAAAGTGGCCCTTCCAGACAGCGACCAGGAGTTGAAAGCCAAAGGTAAAGCTGAGCCAGAGGATGTCCCCTGCACCCCCGCTCGATTAGCCCCCTCCAGCATAGATGCAATCACACCTGCCTCTGCATCTTTAATGCACCTCCCTCTCCCTCCTCACCCGGCACTAGAAGGTCGCTCCCTCCTCCACCCACCCCCTGGCCCCTTGCCTGACCTCCCTCAGCGGCCACGCCTCCCCACAGACGAGGACATCCCCCGCACACCCGGCAGGGACCTCCTGGAGCGAGCCCGTGGTTTGGGCAAGTCCCAGAGCACGGACACGGTGCCCATCACGCCTGGCAGTGACGCCCCACTGACAGGCAGCAGCCTCCTGCTTAGCTCCCCTCACATCCCAGGTAGCCCCTTCTCTTACCCCTCTCAGTCCCCTGTCCTTAGCGCTGGAGTCCCCCGCACTCCTGGAAGAGACTTAACATTCACCCCTGTCTTCCCTGACCCCACAGCACTGACTCTACATAGAAAGATTTCCTCTGAAAGCATAGACGATAGACCAGTTTTTAAGGAGCCACCTGCCAGTGCCCTACCTAACCAAACTCTTACAGCTGGTACAGAGCACTCAGTCTGCATCCCTGAAGATCTGCCCTCTGGTCTTACTGTAGATGTCCCTGTGCCACCAGATACCCCCTCAAAGAAGAAACCTGGACGACCAAAAGGCAAAAAGACCTCAGGTCTCTCCGAGGACTCCTTGGAGCTCTCATCAGAATCCACTGTCCTGCCTCAAGATGAACCCCTCTGCGATCTATCCACACAAATATCTACCAAATCTCCAAATCACACAAGCCTGGACTTCAGGGAAGTAAAGGTAGAGCCTCACACAGTTCTACCTGCAGAAGATGGTTTCATGTCCTACGAAGACGAGGCCCCTGTGGTGGCAAAACCTGCACGAAGGGCAAGAAGAAACTGGGAGGAGCTGCTACTGGGAAGCTTGTCTCCTGTCACCTCACCGCCCCGGCCCTACTTCAAACCACGCTCCGATTTTGAGGAGATGACCATCCTGTATGACATCTGGAACGATGGGATAGACGAGGAGGATGTGAGGCTCCTGCAGATCACCTACGATAAGATGCTGCAGCAGGATAACGGCAACGATTGGCTCAACGACACGCTCTGGGTCAACCATCCTCATATCCTTTACTGCTGTACTTCAGATAACTTCCACAAGTGTTGTTTACTGATATTAGAGCTGAATTTGATCCAGTAGATGTGATAGACAGTAATGGTTGAAGCCAAGAAAAAGTGAAAAAGAGGGAGTAACCAACAAAGTGCCTGACAAATTACGATTGACATCATTCTCCGGGTTTGAAGTTAATGTTTAAGTTTTGAATGAAAATTAAGGTGCTCGATCAAATTTGAAACCAATATTTGAGGAGTTGTTGCTTTAAACTCAAAGTCATTCCTTTGTTTGAAAGTTGGCTGTCTTGAATCAACCGACTCTGATACTGTCGTGATACACTCCACCTTCATGTATGACATCCTTGAGTGGAGTGGGTGTGGATGTCACTCATCCCCACGTGGTGGCAGAGCTAACAGTTGGAGAGACTTGGGTTCATGTTTGGAAAAGTAATACCTGTCTGGTGGGTGTAAACTCAGAGCTAAGGACAAACTCATTTTAACTTGTATCTCCTTTCAAAAGTGGGATATATTTGACATATGATAATTTTGAAATGCCACACATCATACCTCAGGACTCCTGTGAGAAATTTTCAGCTGGTGCTAATTTTGGCGTCATAAGGGGGTCAGCAGTCTGTGCTGTCTTTATCCTTCCTACCCATGTGCAAGTTTTAGGGATTCACAATATTATCTGCAACATCTGTAATGGCAGATATTAAAATTTCAACAGATGGATCAGTTGTTCATGATGATTTTATAGATCCAATTTATTGACCAAAATATTGGCAGAACGTCCAAATAGACCAGAATGCTTCACCTTATCGTCACTGAAACTTTTCATTTAAAGAAAAATACAATACTATAAATTATGGAAACAAATGTGGGTTTTTTTCATTACACAGTTGTTACTAACACAAATAGACTGTCTCAGTGAGAGGTACAGGCCCATTCTTCTATGGTAGATAGCTATGGTAGGTAGCTTAACAAGGGAATGTTTTGGTGGATGACAGTATAGAAATAAGTTTGAAAATATCAGATATCAGCAAAATCCAATTTAGCTCTACGTCCTTTTACAAAAATGTTACCCTGACCTCTTTCGACAGTCTAGTTCAAATCACTAAAGGAATCTCCATCATGGAAAATAGAATAAGTTGTAAGACAGTCTTGCTGTAGCGTGCAATTGTTCACATTAGATGACACCTACCCCAGAGCAGCAGAATTAGTCATTAAAATAATATCATGCAGGAAATCAGTTTTCCATATTATACCCTTTTAAAAGCTGCTTTGATTCTATTTTGAAAGTACTGTTAGAAGAAAAACAATAACAGAGGTCTAATGTACACTGTTATTTTTGTACTTGTGGAACAAAAAGCAGCCCCCTCTGGTGGCTAAAATGAGAAACTGTTTTTGCTGGTGTTGCTATGGAGCTCTAGAAGTTCGATGGCTCCCCAGCTGTGGTCTCAAGTTTTTCAGTATCTTCTTTAACTCCAATGCACCTACCAACATCCCCGGAGTGAAGAAAAAGAGAAGAGATGATGGCATGAGAGATCACATGACAGGCTGTGCAAGAAGTGAGGGATACTACAAGATCGACAAGAAGGACAAGATCAAGTACCTCCAGAGCACAAAGCTGCAGTCAGAGGAGCCACCAGTGGACACTCAGGTTGGAACAAGTAATGTTATCTGACAATCTGAATGTTTAATGGAAGCACAAATCTGACGACCTGTCATCCTTTCAGGGGATGAGTATTCCTGCCCAGGTGCACGCCTCCACCAGAGCTGGTTCAGAGCGACGGTCGGAGCAGCGGCGTTTGCTGTCCTCGTTTGCATGTGACAGCGACCTGCTGAAGTTTAACCAGCTAAAGGTAAACACCATCAAACAGAACTTTGCTCCAGTGGGACTGAAACTTGGATGCTTAGACCTGCAAACAAGAACATTAGTCAGAAATGCAACAAACATCTGTTATCAACACTGTTTTCAGAGTGTCAGACAAGACAGGTGCCTTGATACAAAAAGTAACACTTTGCCCCTTTTTCTTTCTCAGTTCCGGAAGAAAAAGATCAGATTCTGCAAGTCGCACATTCATGACTGGGGTCTGTTTGCCATGGAGCCCATTGCCGCTGATGAAATGGTGATTGAATACGTGGGGCAGAACATCAGACAGGTAAGAAGGAGATGATTAGTCGGTTTAAGGTGATTCTTTGGGGGGATTTTAAATGTTAAATCCTTCTCAAAGTCAAAGTCAGTAAATCTACTTGAATTCATCAGGATATAATTTTTTGTAGGCCAAAAATATGAACCTTGCGCAGCAGCTGGATCTCCCTGATTCATTGTCTGTAATCAGACAGATCCAGCCCAATCAGCATCCTTTAGAGCAGGAAGAGGTGGGGGCTACGAGCAAGACAACATCAGGAAGTGGCTGCAAAGATTAGCATTGATGCTAACAGCTTCAGTAGCATTTTTATCAGATCTGGAATGCATTTCTTCATTAAATGAAAAACAAACAATAGTGAAAGCACTTCTCCAGGATATATCCAATACACTTCCAACATGTTTTAGCAAGAGTTTGTTCTTTGAAGTGGCTTATGTTTTGTATTTGACACCATGGCAGTTGTGCCCATCTACTACATTATCTGATTGGCCCGTCATGAATGTGACTGATGGAACAATTATCCAATTACCTACCAGATTTGCTTTTGGAAATGTCCTGTCCATTCCCAAACACTTTCTACAGGCTGTTGACTAGATGGACTAATGAAATATCTTGAACAGTCCATCTGTTGTGTCAGGTTACAAAAATGTGACATAAGCTAAATAAAGTTATGAATAGTCCTTTACAAATACCTCTGAGTATAGAAAGAATATAATTTAAACAGTAAAATCTGATTCTTTTAAAATTACACACAAGATACAACTATTGAATACAACAAATACAAATACCGCCACCCACACACACACACACACACCCCCACACACACACACACCCACACACACACACACACACACTCTAGTCCAACATAAGTTTAACCTTGCATGCTTGTATTCTTCGGAGGTGTCAAAAGTCAGGATGTGAATAATTCACTAAATCAGTAAAACCAATATGTAACTTAATTAGGATTTTTTATTGTCTCTTTTTCCATTGTCACAAAAGGATTTAAACTGTGTTTTATGTTAAAGTTTAGCCTGGTATGCTGATAAAGCAGCACTTAACACAAGATAAGCACTTACCCTAAATAAAGAACCGAGCAGCACAGGACAGTGAATTTGTGGAGGCACTTTAACTAAAAGCTATAGGCCAAAGCTGTTTAAATGCAGGGGACTAACAATGGAGCACTGGTTTTTCCGTGATAATTACAGATGTGAAAGCATTTTCTGAACTCACAGACAAGTGCATTTGCAGAATGTTGGCAATGTAATATTATTTTTCTTCAAAACTATCGGAGCCGTTGTACTATTTTTTAAAAACACAGTGTGGTCATTTTTTTTATTTAATTCTACAGTTTTTTTTAATGCCTGTCAGTTGTTGCTTCATGTATCAACTGTGCAACCATGTTGACATCATTGTTAGCGAGTGAAATAGTGTCCAAATGTTTTCTAGTTGAACCAGTCAGTGCATAACATTCAGGTTCCTATGTAGGGAATAGTTGAGAAAGAGTGAAGATACATTCAAAGTGAACAATTGTACTGGTTTGATTGAAAAGACATTGCAGTTAAAGAATACCAGTGGAGGTGGTCTGTACTACACAGCTATCACTGTAGATCATCACAGAAGACAATCAGAACCAGGGATGTCCAAATGTTTTTGCTTTGGGCCACATACAGAGATATAAATACACAATACACTACTCACCTTTAGTGTATTTAAGTTGGTCTGACTGACTCAGTGAGGTTCAGATTAACTGAATATGTTTAAAGCAAGAAACAGCCGGCATCACAGTGTTTTAATAAGGAACCAAATTACAGTGAAGAATTTTTGGGGGTCCAGTTAAGTTGAATGCTGCCCTGTCTGGCCCTTTCTTCCTCTGGAGGCCTTATTTTGGGCAGCCTTGCTCTGAGCCTATATTTGCTCAGGGAGACCCCTATAAGAGCTGTACTTTATCTTGTTTACTGGCACTACTTATAGTTTCAGTTTGATTTTGAATCTTAAAAACCTTTAGCAAGTGACTCTATTTTCTCTTTACAGGTGATTGCGGACATGCGAGAGAAGCGATACGAGGAGGAGGGCATCGGTAGCAGCTACATGTTCCGCGTCGACCATGACACCATCATAGACGCCACCAAGTGTGGCAACTTTGCCCGTTTCATCAACCACAGCTGCAATGTAAGACAAAGCTCCCATAATCATACCTTTTCATAAGACGATTTGCCACATTTGTTAATCTTGTGTAAATGATTTCCTTGCAGCCCAACTGTTATGCGAAGGTGATCACGGTGGAGTCTCAAAAGAAAATTGTGATCTACTCCAGACAGCCGATTAATGTCAACGAGGAGATCACATACGACTACAAGTTCCCCATTGAAGACGAGAAGATCCCCTGTCTGTGCGGGGCGGAGAACTGCAGGGGAACCCTCAATTAACCTGAGGTAGTTCAACTTCTGTGATTTCCTCAAACTGAACTGAGGAGACCCCGAATGACAAAGGAAGTGAAGAGGAAATGTCCTTACTTCCTGTAAGGTGCTCTTCACAAATTAAATTCTAGATTGTTTACGATTCATGGTGCTCTCGAAACGCTTAGTTTTTTTTACCTCTGCCAGTGACCCAGAATTCACTAAAACACTTGACTTGCTGATGCAGCATTTTCCCCTTCCCCCTCCTGTCAGTGCAGGACAGTATTTCAGCATGGTTCCTTCCACCATCAAGCCCTGTTTGTACAGTTTTTTTTACATATTTCCCTCTCAGTTGTCTCATAAGCTTTACCCACACACAAGTGGTACAACACAAACACAAACTCACATGTTCAGCTGCTCTTTTACACTGTTGAGACGCACAAACCCACCCTCTCTGTGGAGGAAGACCCTGCTTATGCTCAGATTTTCTTTTCTTGGAAACAAATCTCTGATGGAAGTAAAACAAAACAAAACAAAAAGGTAAAAGCTACAAAAATGGTTTTAACCCTGCCACAAAATTGGGAGGAAGGGAAGCAAGCTTGACAACTGGAAGGTACACTGCTGTTTGAAGGCAAAGTATTTTTTTGTACAATTTGGCAAAAATCTTCAGCGCATTTTATTTTTCCTCCAAGAAGTTTCTGTGTTTGGCACTATTTTACAGCTCAGCAAATAGCTATATAAATTGCTTCTTCCTGTGAGCATTGATTTTGCCGACTGAATCTCGTTCTGAAAATTTTTTCAGCTCTTTTAAGTTTATTTCATAAAGGTAACCACTTGCACCCGCAGTAAAAGAAACTACATCATCACATGAGTCAAAAATACTCATATTTGGTACAGTATTTCTTTCTTCTGCCATTAGTATGTCTTTGTAAGTCCATAGAACAAACAGCAGAAGACACCTTTTGTTTCAAATTTAGGATAATCATGATTTGGATGGCTAAGAACCTTAAGACTGCTGATTGTGAAGATGACACCACTCGTCTTTTTGTTACTTAAAACTAATATAGTCCGAAATGTCATTAAACTTGATTGTATGTTAAACTTTCAGTTTCATGCTGACTTTGACTTAAATACAGACACTTTCTTGGAAAAACCCCATTGTACTGTCTTTATCAAAGAAAACCAGAGTTTTTGCAGACTTAACCATGTTTTTTGTCAGAAATATGGTCACGCTGTTGTCCAACAAAATCACACTATCACACTAGTAAAAACACAATAAAGCTAGCTGAAGTGGCTACATTTAGCTTGATTTATTTTTTTGTCAAAGTTGGACTGAATGAGTTCACTACAACACCTGAGGCAACATGCTAGCTTATGCTAACTTTGCTCAAGAAAGTTGGTGAAGACACACTAGAGAGAACACAATCAATCTAGGCAAAGCAAGTCAAATAGTGAGATCTTATTTTCAAGGTCGTCGTTCCAACAGTAGTTTAATGTTAACTGTCAGAGTTAGTCTGCCAACAAAGATGTTTAACCACTGACTGGCATATGCTAACAATGCGATAGTCCCAAAAACCTATTGGGAAAATTATTGCCACAAGCTAATTCCAACTATGAAAAGAAGATGACTATAGGAGAGGCCACTTTATAATTCCCACATCACTTGTGACTTAACTGGTACTAGGTCACAATTAACTGCTTAAGTGTGATGTATGGGTTAATTAGTATTTTATACTATTCATACTAGGGGCCAATAAAACTGAAGCTGAATTTTGTTGACTGAGGAATGCTTGACAATCATTGATCAGATTTTCCTCATATGGACAATAAAGTGTATTGTATCATATTGTATTCTATGTTACATATCATAGCCCTTTGTTTTGTACTGTGTCACATGAGCTAAAACACAAACAAGATAGCTTCTAGCTAAAAATGCAAGTGATTTTTATTTCTTTTTTTTTTTCCCAAATGCCCATTCATCTAATAATCAAGAATCAGATTTTCTTCACATATTTATTTAAAAAAAATATGGCTGCTTGTTCTAATGATTGCTTCATATCGTGCATTTAAAGCTGTTCCACATTAGTTTATCTTAGTCTTGATTTTTCATACTGTCCAATGGCTTAAGCTACTGGAAGCAAACAGTGCTTTCATGATGCTGGCTCACATCTCAGTTGAGAACAAGATGATCACGTACTGTATATGCAGAAGGCTAAGCAGATGTAGCTGCACATATACAGTATTTCTAATCACTGATATCCACAACAAATGCAGTTCCTAGTTTTGCATCTGCTTTAAGATACAACCAACTTAATATCAAGCTCATATTCACATTTTCATGGGGCATGTATCATTATAACTACAACATGCCATCTGAGCACTCTGGTTTACTATGTAAGGCACTTTTGTCAAGCTCAATGAAATGAAGAAGGCTGTTCAGAAATTTTGCTGGAATTGCTGCATGTTTGGCTGCCATACAATAGCTTTATGGTGTACTATTTCGCCCCCCTGTATTTCCATACTGCTATTTCCTGCATGTTTATTCAAGGGTACCAGGATGCTTAATGTGCTTATGCCTGTGAAAAGGGCTTTGTAAGCATTCAAGGGAATTGCAGCATGGTTGTTTCTATTCTGTTCTAGACATAGTGTACAGTCAGTACATGTTCAATTACAGCAGGGGTGCTTCTTTGTCTTTTTGGGTGTGCCATGAATGTATAAGGAAGAACTTTACATGGACTTTGTCTGCTTTGAAACAGCAGTATGTAACCTTATTGCCATCGTTTATTTCAGACTTATACTTCTAGTTTGATTTTGTTTGAATCACTTACTGCATAAGCAAAACATAGAACATAGTCTGAAGCCCAGGCTTCGTTATCCACGGTTTATTTTACATGCAAAATTGAGAGTGATGAGATCTTAAACCCATATCTGAGCCTACAGGGGCATGCTGGGGTGGAGCAGAATAGAAAGCAAGACTGTACTACTGATGCAGGACTGAGCTGGCAAAGCTAGAGCAGAGGAAGGGGCAAATTAAACCTTTTACAGACCATTCATTTATAATGATTGTTCAATGATACATCACAGATGTGAAATTAGAGCAGCTCAAGTTGCCTGCCTTCATTAGCTCACAGGCATAATAAGTTTATTGTCAGTCTATCAATGAATTTATTTTAACAGGGGTAATCATGTCTACCTATTTTTTACAATGCCCCAGTCCCCTGCTGTGAGTGCTATGTAACCTTAGCTGCAAGTTGCAGTTTTCTAAAGGTATGTGGTATGGATGAACAAAGAAGTATGCTCTTATAAAGCTACTGTCACATCTAGGTGGAGCGGACCTTTAAACACATTATATAGCCAAACAAATCATTGTTGATGATCAGAAAGTCAAACAAATGATGCTTAGGAAACAAAAGACCCTTTTTAGTTATACCCAACCTATAGCAAAGTGGTGAAATAAAACTGTGGCCTGCAGAGGGTATAGACAACACAAACACCAGAGCAGATTTTGTTACTTAAAGGCTATACAATTTAAAAAATCATTAAAAAAAATAGATTTAATTAGGAAACTTTCCCAGAGCCAGTGTTTTTACTTATTTTAAAAAGTTTCCCAAATATTAAGAAACTTGAATGCTTTCCCTCACGCTTTATAGTAGTGATTAGCTGTGAACACTGTTACCTGTTTGTTTTGTGCCAGTCATACAACATCGTCACCACTCATTAAAGCACAAATGTTGTTTTTACCACACCAAAGCTTGAAGCTTCAAATTGCTGCCCACTCTGATGGGTTAGTGAAACAGTGTAACAGTGATTCATAGTGTGAGTTCTGCTGTAAGCAAGCAACGGAAAAAAACACATTTATAAGCAAAGTGATTGAAGAGCATGGGTATACAAAACGTTTTTAATGAAAAAAGTCCTAAATTGGAAATACAGCTGAGTGCTTATATTTCAAAAGCTAAACTAGTAAATATCTAGAGTAGAAACTGAACACAGCTCAAGAAAGAACAAACCATACAGTTTCAGCAGGCACACCACAAGATGAACACAGAGACTCATAGAAGCAATTGTTTTGTAATTTTATGCACAAACATTAATGAAATATTACACTCATAATCTCAGGCTTGTTTTAGAGGGAGAAAGGGGTTGCAGTTAGCTTAAAATGCAATTAAATGCATGGTACATTTTTAATGCATAATACTGTGATATAATGCTATTACCATTACAAGAAAAGACAATAACTGTATCTGTTTTGGATCTTACTGCCCAGCCCTATTTTTTTTTTTCACAATTTTTCCCGAGCTAAATTATCAACATATTCTTTTGACATGGCATGTAAGGGGCCTAAACATTTTCCCATTTTTTTTTTTTACATTTCTTTCCCTAATTATTTTTATTACACTTCTACAGAGATGGTAAAACTACAGTTCTAAGATTATTATGTTACATATTGTTGCCTTAATTAAAAGCCCGTTTTCATGTCACTGAACAGATTCCACAAAATCTCCAGCCCTGTCCCTTCAATTCAGTGTGTTTGCTGGATTTGGCAAACCTACACACCAGCCTTCAACAGGGAGCAACAAAAAAAAGCAGTTGTCTCAGCCCATTTCCTTTTCCCTTGTAATATTGGCTTGCAGAAGAATGACAACATAGCTGCTATTACACATTGGATGGGGTATCATATTCGCATTGGCTCTTACACAGTGAACAACACCATATCCAGCTCTGGTGATCGATTACATCCCTGCTAAGCCAAACAGTCGTTTCTCACTGATATCACTGGCTTCCCTCAATGCAGCTTAAATTTGTGGTTATATGGATGGGAAAGGGGCCTCGGGAAAAGAGATGTTCTGACAAATATACAGTAATTGTGCTGCTTTTTTATGGTTTAATAAAGCTGAAAAAGTGGCAATATGAAGGCCTGTCTGCCCACATATAAACACAGATGTTGTCACTGTGACCCTGTCTAACCATGGTATCAGAGCATCAGAAATATCCGGTATTTTTCTATTTCCGCCACAGAGAGATTGCAGGTTAAAGTGAGAAATCGGGTACATCTCAAATACTATATCTTAAGCAACCACTTACGATTATGTTTTTCCTCCTCGGTCATATTTCTGCTTTTTGCTGGGGGGGATTGTTGTCTCCCTAAAGCGTTTAGAAACAGACAAGGGATTCACTGCATGCTAAAGACAATGTGAGAATAATCAGAGAAACAGTAAGATCAAGAAACAAGAAACAAAATGAAAATTTGCCTCCAGCGAGGTTTTTGTCTTTGTTTTTTGGGAGCTCTGTCATTGTGGTACAAATACTACGAAGATGAGACTGTTCTTAATATGTGGTCCGATGCATCCCAAACTGTGTCAGCATGTGGCCTGACTGATGTGATCCTGACATGTTCTCATCACATTTTAGCTTTATAAGCAATATTTATATCTAGAGATGTCTCTGTCTGACTAAAGCCAAAGACACATGAACTCACACTTACAAGTGTCTATGCATAAAAGCTAAATGATAAATGAGGGAGTATAACAACTGCTCCACTGAGAATCTCCATCCAATAATTATGAAACACATATTGTGAAGCCTCATAAAGAAACCTCAAGTTTGACTTTTTTTTTGTGTCCTGCCATCTCTATCGTCTAACCAGTCAACTAACTACTGTGCTATCAGAGTTTGTCCACTGTTTGCTTCTTCAGGATGCAGGTTACACTGCTCCCATCACAGATGTAACACTCAGTGAGTGTTTTCCTGCTATCAGCAAAACCTCATCCTCAGTACCAGTGCCCTTTAAAAATAAATAGTCTGTTTATGGCATAGATGTGCCACCATGACTGTTCAATGTACAATTACAAGTGTATGCTTTTGTGTGTGAGTTACAGGCAACTCAACGTGGTGTGGTTTGTTTAATTTCAAGTTAATGGGGTGTAAATTAATGGTTTTTTTCCAAAATTGTTCAACCCAAACCTGCAGATGGAAGATAAACATAGTTGAGTGATTGTTTGCTAAATGACTAGCAGATATAGGGTGAGCATACGTCCTCTTATGCCAGACATGTCGTCCATTTTGGTCGTAAAATTATGTCCTGAGGGATTTTATAAAATTCCCTAAAATGTCTGGGTTTTATCAGCTTGTTCCACAGACGAAGCTGTCGCCAGCCACAGAAAAAGACATGCATGATTCAAGCTACTGTAACTCCTTCAGTATCCACACTATCCAAATAATTCTAACCAATTCTGAAAGCTGAGAAGTGGAGCTCTCCAGTGATACACGGTACATTACGGTATAGACTGGATTGCCTGAGGGGGAGGTATGGGATGTGGGCTGACTGAGCCGGAGAGCAGAGAGAGGATTCAGAGACACATGAACAAAAGAACACATGAGTCATTTATCGGTGGTTTATCTGTATTTTCTGTGTTGATAATGTAAACATATTGTAAATAATGGCATTAGTATCATTCTGGAGTGTTTTCTTGTTTTCTTGTCTTTCTAGTTCATCTTTTTTGTCATCATCTTGTTCATCATAGTTCGTGTCTTATGGATTCTAAAAATAGCTAAATAATAATAATAATAATAATAATAATAATAATAATATGAATTAGCTTGAGTTTCGGTTTTGTCTTCTCAAAAGTGTTGTACATGCTCATTTAGAATTGTTTATAAGGAGGAACTTGTTTTTTTTCTTGTAGTTACACACTTTTTTAAGCATTTACAACTTAATAATGACAAATACCTGAGTGTGCATGCTTTATACGTCATGACACAACACATGCTGCTGAGGGTCCTTGTTTTGGGTTTTCAGAATGTGTTCACCCTAAGCAGATACAGCTGCTTAGATGGCAGAGAAGACAGCACTATACTTTGACAACAACCCTGTTGTGTTAAGATTTTAGACCAGAGGTGTCCAAACTATGGCTCAGGGGCCAACTGTGGCCAGGGACTCTTTTTCAATTCACCCTCAGTGAACTCCAAAAGGTCAATCAAGTGGTAGCAAGTGCTAAGCAGGGCCGCTGATATCTAACTGGCCAGTCTGAGGGATGCTGTTTTGGTTCTTGTCTAGGCAGCCAGGATTTGATTCCCAAATCAGGACCATTTGCATTGCTGCTTGTCTTCCCCTACTCTTTCACTCTTTCTTCCCCTTTCTGTGTCCATCCACAGTCTCACAGACAGGATATTGCACCCTGCTACCAAGTTATTTTTCTCATAGTATACCATAGCTTTAATTTGACAAAGCACTGTCAATAAAAAAAAAAATACTTAGCTGGGTACAAGTTGTTCTCCCTGCTCCCCCCTGCTTTCTTGTCACCTATTTTGGATACAAAGCTTCCCAAAGAACACACTTTAAAATACACTTGTTTTGGGGAATTTTTCACAAACTTGGTGCTAATGTATCACGAGAAACCTTGTGATAAAAATATACATATATACACCAAATACACATATTGATTCCCTGCCACTTCATGGATGCAAGTAAACACACAAACCTCATGCACAAACACTCACATGAGTATACACACAAACACGCTCAAATCTCACACCTGTCAATGGATGTGTTAAGAGGAAATAACACTTGGATAGCGTTTTTGTGTTCATATGTGTTGCTGCTTCAGTGTGTGTGTGAGTGTGTGCGTTTATTGGGGGTGACTGCATTAGGGAATCACACACCCAGCTTCACTCACCAGGGATCCTCTGTCAGCCTATGATTTGGCCTTACCCCTCCCAACTCTCTCCCCACCTCTGTCGAAATAGGTCAACCACATATAATGGAAGGGGCAATGAGGAGCAAGTATGCGCCCACCCCAGCCCGTCCTTGTCCCCCCTGTGCACTTACCCACCCGTTACCTTCACCGTCCGGCAACAGAAAAGCCAGCTATGGCCCCCTGTGGACACAAGGAGGCTGGCTGCAGAGAGAACAGGCACATCCAGCCACAACATCCCGACCTCCCAGCCACAACAGCCATTTACACAGACACGCATGAGCAGAGCCGAGTCCTGTGCTTTATAAGGAATGTGCAGCATTCGCAGGACAAATCTGAACCAGCCGCTTTAAATGTCTCAAAATTAAATGAGGACTGCAAAATTGGAAACATTTAATAATGGATATTGTGTGTATTGTGTGGAACTGTTTGCAATCATAAAATGGTTCATCAATGTCACTCTCTTAGGGAGGGTGAAACTAGGGAAGGAGGTGGAGGCTAGCTGTAGGAACTGCAACAATCAATAGTAATACACATACTTTGAAAATGCTGGATTTAGACAACATTAAGTAAATGGAAATGACTTAATTAACATTATCAAGGCATCTTTACATGCAGCAATCTCACTCTCATATTGCACCTTTCAGCAGCTTTAGTTGAGGCCCTAAGCTTCAAAATAACCTGTTTTCCCATTAGAAAAAATGAGAGAAGTAAATCAGAGCCTGGAGTAACCAACAACAGCTGATGCTAAGGGATGGGTATATTTATTGTTGCCAACCATTAGATACTGCACTGAATCATAATATGTACACCTTACTCGGGAGAATCAATTCTCTTAGCATTATATGTTAGAAAGGATTTAGATGATTTTCTCTAAACCTTGACAACGAGTGGAGCTGGAGTCTGGAGTGAATTGATTAGATTTTGGATGTCATAGGTCTAGGGTGAAGGTCATAAGATTTTGTGGTTGTTCTTCCCTTTTAAACATTTTTTTTTTTTCTAATTTAACCTTTATTTAACCAGGAGCATTCCCATTAAAGTACAAAAGATCACTTTTACAAGGGACTCCTGGCCCAGTAAAAGAAGTTTCACACAAAAACAAGAATGACAAAGGTCAAAAGTAAGATGGCAGTTCATGAAGTATGGCCTTGCTGAGTAATATAAAGTTGTTCAATCCCTCTGTCGTATAAAGATGATCATCCAACTCTCTCACACAAGACACAATGATGTGTGTGGAAACCTAGACCAGAGATAATATGCAAAGCATAGTCTGCTCTGACTCAGAAATGAACTGATGAGATTTTGAAGGTCATAGGTCAAAAGTGAAAATTGCCTTATATTTACCCTTGCTCATGAATGCAATTCTGTCAATACAATATTAAAAGAATCCTTTGAGGAATTATCTCTTAACCTTAACACATGTCCACCATGACACAGGGATAACTGGATAAGATTTGAAAGGTCGGAGGACAAGGGACCTATAGTTTTATAACAGGTTTGCATCAGATGAGAGTGGCTGATGTGCATGTCAGCTCGGGCTGTTGTGGCTGCATCTTCCTGCCGTCACAGCTCTCTTTCTCCATATTATCACCCCAATAATGAGCTTCTATTGAACGTTTTGGAAGAACCTCAACAAATCTACCCTCAAGGAACATGATTCATTGAATAGCTGACCGGAAACCTGCAGAATGGAGGTACTATAAACAAACAAAAGGAGTTTCTCCAAAAAGAAGGCAAACTGAGCTTCAGCTTTGAGAGGCAAAGACAGCAAGTGCAACTGGATGGTTTCTATATTTTCTGTTTTTCATTACCCTGTCTGTTTTTTGGAAAAAAAAGAGAGTCTCCTATTCCTAAGATTTTTGATGTGCCAGATGCACGGCTGATGCTTACAGTCTCAAAGCTCTGACTTGATAACATGCTAATCGAAATGACAACAGGCACACATCGCTACTGTCATGTAAGTAAAATACTTCCTGTGTGAAACAACTCTTAAGATATTGCATTCACAGGTTAAGGATCACAGAGAGGTTCTGTAACCTTAACCTTTAAGGACCTAAGAAAACAATAACAAAAGGAAAAAAAAACACATCGGAATAAAACATTTATCAAAGAATCGATGAAACTGCAATATATATAAGAACAAAAGATTTGGCCAAATGTAACAGAAAATCTCTCAATTTCTGAGATATTGCTTTAATTTTTTATTATCCTGCACAGTATACGTATTTATTGACCAGCTACCCAAAAACATAAAGCTTCCAGCTTGGCAGTTGCCACCCTGGATATGGGTAATAAAAAAAACATGGTAAAAGTAGGCAGAAAAACTGAAAAATCCATTTACTGAAAATTACCGAGAAAAAACAAAATCTGAAGCTGTGGGGATGGCAAAGGCATTGGCTGTACAATGAAAAAAACAATGGGTTGTTGTGACTAAATGTTGTTTTTGTTTGCCTCCTTATTGCTTTGTTTTTCATTCGGCTCACTTACCAGCATATGTGACGGTCTTTTAATAGTGTGCCCTTAGGGCTCCATTCACCACAACCAGATACTGGATAATAAATACCAAACAAAAACTGGTGAAGATTTGAGATCAATGATACCACAGCACATTTTGGAGCACTTCAGGTCTTTCTTAAGAAAATTCATACCACATGAAAGAATCATAAAAATTGTGACTTTCTACATATTTTCCATGACTTTTTTTGATCAATACTGGTCTGCTTTTTTAACAATAGTGGGAGAAAACAGCAGCACATACCTAAATAGAATTAATTACAATGTTAACTTGTGAATCCACCACATCATCAAGACATTTTTACCTTCTTCCAACCATAAACCACTATCTACATCTTGTGGTTTTCTGGATTGACAGCTAATCCCACCACAAAGACGTTCAATTTAAGCTTCTCCTTCCATTTTTTCCTTTATGAAAAAGAAACTCCCTGTGATTTCTTGGTGTTTTCCCAGGGGAATCACCTTATGTGATGCTCTCTATTGAATCCTCTCTGATGTATATCCCTCAAGAGGATCACGTAAAGGAATGTACCTTTGAATGGAGTTGCTAACCACCATAAAAGTATAAACAAAAAAAAACAGATACACAGTTTGAGTTTTCATGCTTTAAAGAACCATCTGCTGCAATTGATTTTGCTCTCTTACATCACATGTAAATGGAAATTTCAGTAGAGCAGTTCTATAAACAACTCATGTATACAGATTTACCGCCAAACTGTCTTGTTTAGAATAAAGTCAATATGGCCTCCTCCTGCAGTCCATGTTTATTTAGCTATTGATTGAAAAAAAAGTAGGTTAGCCGATTTTCTATCTTCAATCCCCCCGCCACTACACACATGCAACAGTATACAGCAGTTGTGTTTGTGTGTGAAAAGAGAACAAATCTGCAAACTATTCTTCAAAGATTTTTTTATTCATCCCGTTTTCTACTTGTCTTACAAACCTACTGTATGTTCCAAAAATTCTTGGACAGAATGCAAAATGTAAACACAGGTGTGAACATCTTTCAACAAATTATTAACAGATCAACCAATCAGAATGAGAGAGCCCCTCTTCAAAGCAATCATTGCTAGGTTACTCAAGTTCATTTGAATAACCTTGCACAGCAGCTGGATCTGCCTGATCCATTGTCTGTAACTAGGCAGATTACAGCTCCAAGCTCCAATCTACAATGACTGTAAGAGGCTCAAAGCGGGACGGCCCAATCAGCATCCTTAAGAGATGAGTAAGAGGTGGTAGCTATGCACGAGATGACAGTAGGAAGTGACTGCTAGTACAGAGATTAGCACAGATGCTAACAGCAGTTTTGTCCGATATGGACGGCATTTCTTTCTTAAATGGAAACAAAAAACAATAGTGAAAGCACTTATTGTTAGAAAGGATATTTTCACTCCACTTCCAACATGTTTTGATGATGGTTTTCTCCACGCAGTGGTTTATGTAATGTACTTTACACTGCAGCAGTAGCACCCTCCTACATTAACTGATTGGCCCATAATGATTGTGATTGACGGAACGATTGTCCAGTCATCTACCCAATATGCTTTTAAAAGATTCAGCCCATTCCCAAACACTTTCTATGGACTATTGCCCAGATTGACCAGTGAAATATATTAACCAGTATATCTGGTGTTTCAGGTTACTATGTTAATGCATTGTAGTAAAATTGTTTTCTTAAACTTGTTAATTCAATGTTGAAAATCCCTAAGAAAACTGATCTACACTCAAAGGAAACATTTGAATGCTGACATTATTTGGTGTTCAAGGAAAGTCAAGCAAAAATAATTAAAGCATTTTGTTGATGTAACCGGCTTATGTTAGATGATATCACACAGGTCATACATCACTTGGTTTCACAAATATTTTAACACATTCAGAGAGATTTTGAGTTTTGTCATAAACCTGAAGCTTTGTCTTTCTTCTTTTTCTTAGGCTACATTTTAGAAAGAATAAACTATAACATAAGACTTAAATTTGGTCAAAAAATGATTCATTTTAAATTGTGTCACATGACAGAGAGGCCAGCAAAAACAGCTTTGTCTAATTCAGTTACAGTTACTAAGAAGGGTGGGGCTGGAAAAAGGGATCACTTCCTGTAATGGGTGCGGCTTGACAAAGGCTCAGTTGATAACAACTAATAATGTATGTTTTCCAACTTTGTGATAGAGTGTATGGGCAAACAGTCCATGGTAAATGACCCTTAGCATGCAGTTGAAAAGAGTTTCACAGGCAACAGTCCAAATTTTCATCATAAGACTCTGAAAATCTGAAGAATCTCTGCTCTTAAGTGGCTAATTTAAATAGCAATATTGAATGGCTTTGATCTCAAAGAATTTCATGATTTTACTATCTATAGTCCAAATATTCCACCATCCACAGTCCACATTTTCATCATAAGATTCAGAAAATCTACAGAAATTTCTGCTCTCAAGTGGCATAGTTTTTAAAAGCAACATCAAATTGACCTCAATTCCTGGTATCATATTAAAAGGATAAGGGTTCTCCAGTTGAAAATGTATTGCGCCATATGAGTTCTACTTTCAGTACATCAACGATCAATATACTTAGTCATCAGAAGTGTACAAAGTGTTGTTAGAAGTAAAGGTAATATGACTCAAAGGTTAAAATGCTCCTGTCTCAACTGTTTCTGGAATGTGTTACAAGCAACATCTTTAATTTATGTATACAAATGATTCATGTGATCAATTTCTGAAAATAAGTTGTAAAGGCTTTGTAACTAAGTCCATCCTGTTATTATCCACATTCAACACAAAGCCCCAACTACTCTGGAGCAGTGGTTTTGTACTTCTATCCCTTGCATTCTCCTGCAGTTTGAACTCGTGATGTCCCCCCTCTGCAGTCTCTACTTGCTTTGACCTTTTCTCCAGTGGAAGAGGATACTGCCCATCTCCATCTTCCTCATGCATTAATGATCTGTGGTAAGCTGAGGGCATCTGTCTGACTCCCAGCCTGTCCGCCACTCGCCCACTTCCAAGGACGGAGCTCAGCCGGAGCCCAGCTCGGCCACATTCCCTGTCACCCAGAGGGAGATGCAGATAAATAGTCAGAGATAGCGATAGCTCCACACAGTCTAAAAAGTGGAGGCTAGCCCTGTCTCATTCGTGCCGCATTCATCTCTTTGACATTCCCCAGTGGAAGATATCTAAAATACTGGAGCAGGGGGGTGACAGCAGAGAAAAAGACATAAAGAAACTCAGCCAATTATCCTGGCATCGTACTGAGGTACACTGCAGATATATGCTGCTGAAATTAGATTCCAACACCGGGATGTGATGCAGATTATCCTCCTTTGCACCTTCTATTTGTCAACATTCACCTATGTTAATGAGAGCTTAAATGCATTCAGCCATCTTTTCCAAGCTGCTCTCAAGTCTTTTTTTCCCAGCCTTTCTTTGCAGCTCTTCCTGAAAGATCCCTAAAGTGCTCTTTTGGCAAAAGCACCGACTTCTCAAGTTCAGGGAGGTCTTGAAAACGGAGATAAAGTGATCTTGTAAATCCTGATGCAGCCCATTCAATTGGGTGTACACTTGGAAATGGTACCATGATTAGTTGTCGACATCTCGCTAATGTGATTTTATAGGTTACAAAAGCCCTCGTTGTTTCCAGCGATTTCCGAGGCAGATTCTGTTCCCAGGACATCAGTAAGCAACTTCTTGAATAACTACCTCAAACTCAGGACTATTTATAAAGTTTAGCTCTCCCTTCCACCACAGTAATCTAATATGGTTGCCTCAATATTGCTCCCAAAGCACCAGTTCCACTGTTACCAATGAGTAAGACTTTAAGATCTCTATATTCCTCTACCTCAGGCACTTTCACTTCAGCATAAGTGTAGTAAAGTGGCGCCATAAACAAAGAATATTCATATTTTTCCTCTAGTGTGACAT
>JBAMNC010002321.1:0-43659 GCA_037902135.1 Cetoscarus ocellatus
AACGAACAATTAATCACAGAGTAAATATATTTGAAGTCGTATGAAGGCTGAGGGCGAGGAGTTGCTGCTGTCAGAAAAAACACAGCTGTGCCCAGGCTGAATGTACAGCTCTTGGGCCAATGGGAGAGCAGCTTCCTCCAGCCAATCACAGGAGGCCACTTGAATGTGATCAGAGATCCTCCTGCGGATAGAGCTCTCACTCCCTCACTCATACACACAGACAAGCATCTCCACAAACATAATGACAGTACATGTGACCAGGGCCATACAGAGGTCATTCAAGGTTACCAAAGGTCATAACATGTGGGTTTAAGTATGTTCTGACAGGTACTGGCAGGTCTTTAAACAGGTGCTTATGGTTGGTCTTTAAACAAGGTCTTCTCTGACAGGTCCTACTTGCAGGGTCTTAAAAATGGTCTCTTCACAGATCTTTTCACAGGTCCTTCTGGCAGGTCTTTAAACAGTCCTTCTAGCAGGTCCAGGTGTGATTAATGCACAGCTACAGCTGGTTGAAGGGGGACCAAATCCCCACAACAGCTGATCTGGTTCCTTTTCACCAGCTCTAGCAAAGCATTTAAAGAGGCGGAGCTACTTGACCAGGTGGCCAGAGCTTCTTCATTAGAGTAAACCAGGGGGGCGGGGCTTGGAATCAAATCACTTGCTTTAAGATTTTAAGCTCAAATAAATTTTTTGTTTTTCTGGACACAGTTTGCAGCTTAGTTAGACAATTCAGGCGCTGATGGGTTTTTTTTTCCAAAATTTCAAAATGCTTTCACAAAAAACAAAACTTTTGACTGAGCTCATGAATTATTGTAACAACTGAAGATCACCTCAGGGGGCGGAAGCCTCTTCTTCAGATGGAAACGGGGGGGGGGGGGGGGGGGGGCTCATCCAGGCAATCAAGAGGTCTTCTTCTTCTTCAGGGCAGAGGAGCAGAAATGTTGGACCTGAAAGCGAGAGAGGAAGAATGAGTGTCGTTTTCCCATGTACAGGTGACATCAAACATCTTTGAGGTGATCACCTGTAAACATGAAGCTCAGATCATCTGCGATCATCGGTGAGTCTGGAACAGCTCACATCACTGCAGAGGAAGAAGAAGGGATGACGACTGGAACATGGAGCAGCTTCTTCCAACCCTAACCCAGATGGTAATCTGAGGCTCAGTCCCTCAGAGTGACTCATGGGCAGACTTACTGAAGGTCAGAGCTCAGAGCTGGTCCACGGGGGAGCTGTGAAGTCCATAAGGCTGAGGAAGTGGACTGTTCTGCAATTCATGCAGTCTCTAAAAGTCTGCATAATTGTAGGATTTCCTGTGGATTTACCCGGAGTTCACCGCAAAACCTGATGATGTGAAGGACGTGACTGTCCCTCACCAAATGCAGACAAACAGCCATGGTCTGGGGCAGATGAAGTGCCATCTGAACACACACAGTCCTTCATACTGAAGAGAAACATGATTACTATGGAGAGAGCCTGAGGCTCATGTTCTGGGATATGGATTAACAAGAATTTTTGATCTGAATGTTTTTTTATTTTATTTTTTCTGTAGTGTCTGATTTGGACTAAAGGGTGACTCTTATAAAGTCCTCTCAGAAAACCATGTGTGCATACACCGAACATTTAGATGCTCCTCATTTTATTATTATGGGCTGTAGACACCTCAGCACTGCCCCTAGTGGTCACTAGAGGAATGCATGCGGTTTGCCCAGGTGGTCACAGTAGGAAAAGGCGCAGTCATACAGTTGTAGGGTTCAAATCTGAAGCTTGATGTGGTGACTGAGGGATTGAAACTGTACATTAGTGATCATACATTCAAAGATCCTGGTTTTAATGCCTTTGAGGAGGTCCATACCAGGTCGGAGTCTGGGTCTTTTTCTGTGGACCTTTGATAAAGGAAAACTAACATTCAGAACACTGAGTAAGAACACCACCTCTGTAAGAATGACTGACCAGGATGTTAAAGATGACCAAAACATCATAAAGAAGAGGATCTGAAGGGTCCAGGGCGTGGACACTGGACGTCAGATCGTTAAACCAGCTGATGCTGCTGCAGGTTCATCACAGTTCCTGACACTCTGTTACAGTGAGTATATCAGCTGTCATGCTGAGGCTGTGGTCCAAGAAGGAGGTAAACTGAGGCCTGCTGATGGAGCCTTGAACTCTTATCGACAGAGCTACAGAACATCAGAGCATGATCCACCTACAGAAGATCAGAACCATGGCCGTAACCAACTATGAGGTCACTGAGGTCCAGACCTTGGTAAAAATTTCAGAGAAAAAAAAATAAAACAAGCCCCAAACGGCGCGTCAAACATATTAACAACACCGGACAGCTTTTATTATGAAACCGCAGCATGCAGGAAGTTATCTGACGTAGCCTATCGGCAGAAATCACAGGGAAATTATGCAGTTGACAGGAAGAAGAGAAGGATACCCGTGAGGTGAGTGACAGCTTTATTATTATTATTTTACGAACAAGCAGCCCACTGTAAGTTAAGCCGGACCTGCAGGTGTTGACCAACGCAATCTGACAGTATCTTGTAAACCTTCATGCAGACAGGTCCGCTATTTTCGGTCTGTGCCGACACAGCAGTATATCACTCTTTAGAAAGAGGAGGAGGAAGGGGTTAAATCGGAGGTAAAAGGACTTGAGCTTATATAGCGCTTTTCTAGTCATTGACTACTCAAAGCTGCTTTACACCACAGGTCACACTTACCCATTCACACGCATCTGCTCTAACATTTACTCAGTGATGGTTCAGAGTTTCTATGTTAGTTTTCCATCAGTATCAGCTAACACTTTCACGCCCTTTCATGCCCACTGACGCAGCAGTGGGAGCAACTTTGGGCTAAGTGTCTTGCCCAAGGGACACATCGGCATGTGTCGCCTGGAGCTGGGGCTTGAACCTGCAACCTCCAGATCACTGACCAAGCACACTATCCAGCTGCGCCATCGACGCCCCCGAGGTCCGAACCCGCGGAATATTTCAGGAATAAATAAATGAATTTCATTTTACACCATGGTCCTGTGTCACTACTCATTCGGACTGGGTTTAAGCCTACTTTAAAACAGGTAAAAGACATTCCGGTAAAATTTCCTGATGACAGTTCTAAAGTACTGGGCTGGCTCAACCGTTAGATAACCATGGCAACATACTCAAAGCATACATTTTCTTTAGCGCATCATGACTACTATACAGTTCACTGCTCACTGATTAAAACAGTTGTTTTTATTGATATGTTGACAATAATGTTTTAATTTGCATTTCCATTTTTTTCTGACAAATGTTAAATTTTCTTTGCTGCCTTTATGACAAGAACTGACTGACTCACCACTGAATTATTTTTTTGAAACACATTGTTTTGTTTACAAAACGTTTATGAGAAAAAGGAGAATGAATCTGCTAAGAGTTTCTGGCTTCAATACAACCAATAATGCTCTAATTAAAAGACTTCATGACTCAGTGGATGCCATTGACATCCAGGTCTGTACAAATATAACACCAAAATTTATATGTATTTTACTTTGATGGATTAGATTTGCCTGGATTACATTTACATCCCAAAATATCACAGCAAAGTAATGTGGGCCTTTACTTTTTTACTCTCCCCTCCCTCGCTCAAATGTCCATTATTGTTATACTAACAACCCAAAGTAACCTGCCTTTATTTCACTCTATATGATTATGTACAGTCCTAACATAAAGGAGCTAGTAGCTACTAGCTACAGTGGTCAAAACTGATTTTATAACACTAGTTTGTGTGTGTGGGTGGGTTAGGGTGTGGGGTGTGGGGGGGGGGGGTCCAAGTCTGGACCTCACCAATTTTGAAACGGTGGCTACAGCCCTGATCAGAACATCAAGGCATGGTCCGCCTACAGTAGATCAGAGTCCATGAGAAGAATATCACAGAATCAGACCACCAGGGAAAGAACAAGTCATAATCTTCTACAATCTTCTGCTGTAGGCAAAGGTGTGTCAGGGGGATGGTTAAATGTCCTTTTGGATGTCTTTAAAAGTGGACAACACATGGTTTAATGTCCTTTTGGATGTCTTAATCAGGGGACGTGTTATTGAGGAGTGGGGACTTCTTTGGTCCAGCTCTTTCCTGACCTGCTGAGATGGTTTTCCATCCTGAGCTACGTATTTCTTTACATTCCATAGTTAGTCTTCTTCATATAGGGGATAAAGAAGTATATGTCCCAAGAAGGACACGGTCCTCACCACCCCCACAGAGCCCTGTAGCCCTCCTGACTCACCCTCTCTTTGTGAACGAGAAGTTAAAATAAAGGACGGGGCTCTGAGCACATGAATGATCGTGACCTCCTCTGATCCCTGAGTCTCTGTGAACATCAGTGAGAACAAAGTCCGTGCAGATCCTGAAGCAGTCTGAAAGAGTCTCAGTGAGACCATGGTCCCTGCAGATCCTCAAACAGTTTGACAGAGTCTCAGTGAGACCAAGGGGGGATCTGGCACACTGGGCTCTATCCCTCTCTCTCTCACACTCTCTCTCCATATCTGCCTCTGCCCCCCTTTCTGTTTGCTCCTGTACTCCTCTCTGGCTCTGGTCTTGTAGGTGGCCTGGGATCCTTGGTGTAGACTGCTGTGGAGTCACAGAGCCTCAATAACTACAGTTTCAGACATAACACATATTTGGCCATTTCTTTAGGCCCATTCCAGTTTATAGTGATTATAGTTGTTAATGTAGACATTAGCATGACCTCCCCTATCCATGGCTGATTATACATCATAGTCACTATCTGTATCACCATGTAGCCATGAGGTCCCTCTTTAAAATAAGATGCCACTTCTCAAGAGGCTTACCTTTAATAAATTTTATACTCAACGGAGACAAATATGGTGGGGATGGATTTATTGTCTGGGCGTCCATGAGTTTGTCACTACCATAAATTCTTATTTTGATGCTGTTGTATTATTCGTTAATGTAAATATTAGATCATTACTCTTTTCGTGATTATTATTGATTATACATCTATAAAATTATCACTACAATCATACAGACATGAGGACCCTCCTGAAAACCAGATGTTGCATCTCAAGAGGCTAACCTCTGATACATTATTTAACAGAGACAAATATGATTAAGATAGGTCTATGATTGGCCCGTGGACCTGTCACTAACTTTAGTTCTTACTTTAGTCCACTTGTCTCCACTTACCTCCCTTCGTTCGCCCACACACCCAACACAGCATGGTGTGGATTTGCTGTTCATCATGAGACTGGGGTCCACATTCAAAGATTTCCTGCTGCTAAACAGAAGGTTTTTTCTTGCCGCCATGATGGAGGGATTCATGATTGGCTATATGGATTCATGTTGGGTGTTGGATGTATGTATTTGTGTATATATATATATATATATATATATATATATATATATATATATATATATATATATATAGATAGATAGATATATATGCATACTGAAAAATACCAAATAACAGCCGGGTTCCCATTAATTGCTGGGTCCCAAATAAATGCTGGGTGTAATTTATTAGGCACAGCCTACGAGCTACGGTCTAAGTTACAGAACACACCTGCAAACGCTGAGCTAACAACTGACAGCTGACCCTTGAAAAGTGATTTATTGGAAAAGAAACATGATCAGACTGTACTTTTTCAGTCCACATGGTTTATTGTCTCTCGGGACGTCCTGTCGGCTCGCTTCTGCTCCCTCTGTATGTCAACAAATGCATGTTGGCGTGAGGCGCTCTCACACCAACGTGGTGTGAGGGGTGAGGGTTACCCTAGGAGAATACTCTAGAGGGTCTCCCAGCACCACTTTCTTTCGTATGCACAGATTCAGAGCACAGATGCACAGAGACCTGTGCAGCAGCGCTACAGGAGCTTCATGGATCAATCCCTTTTGGCTTGCAGGAAACGTCATTCATGAACTTAGCATCGGACTTTAACACAAAGCTCATAGACATATGAATAGCATTAAAACTGCTCTTACCTGGTGAAGGAGCCATAGATCGGACAGCCAGAAAGAGTCACAGAGAGACACCAGAGAAGAAGAGTTTAACTGAGGAGGAGAAGGAAAAGGAGGATGATCCTCTCTTTGCTGGACTGGAGTTAAGAAGTATGAGCCTGGGACCCTCTGCAGGAGGGAGCACAGGGAGCGTGCTGGAAAGAAAATGCTTATGTTGTAAAAAAGAGCCAGAAAAGAGGGGGTTAGGAAGCAGGAGTGAAACAATGGTGAATGTGAGGGGTCATTTATGAGGAAAGACAGCAGTTAAAGAGATGAGAGGCAATGTCCCATCTGTTTCATTCTGCAGTGTTTTGCCTCATCCTGCAACGTCCTATGTTATCCTGCAGCATCCATCTCATCATGCAGTGACCAGTCCTCTTCCAGCAGCATCCTGTTTAAAGTTGGAAAGGGACAGCTGATCACAGAGAGAGGGGGAACAAAGATAGAGCTGAAGGACAAAACTAGGAGATGAACTGAGGCAGGGGAGGAAAAGAGGAGGAGGAGAGCACATCAGAAAACAAAACACTGAAAAAGGAGGAATGAGTAACAACTGGAAGGATCTTAATTTAAAAATTAAAAATTAAATTAAATTAGTGTGAAATGATTCTGTTGAAGAAAGAGAAGAAAGACAAGCAAAAGAACAAAGAGCAGAAAGAGTTAACAAAGCGAGAGAGAAAGAACAGAGAGAAAGTCAAAGAAGACATATGGACTTCAAAGTATGGATGTTTGAACATGGACCTCAGACCATGGATCTTAGAGCATGGATCTTGATCCATTGACCTCAGAGAGTTGACCTCAGAGGGTGGACCTCAGATCATCTGCTCTGGCATCTTTTGTTGGGGTCTTGAGGGTCTTGAGGGCTCCTGGAAAGGTGTGGCAAGAAAGACTGTTGTGGCTTGAGGATTTGTGCAATCATAACCATGACTACAGTAAAAATACTAATTACAACTTTTACCTGTGAAACTTGTGCACTTAAATAATATCCTGTAAATTAGAGAGAATGTGGAGCTCCAATAAAAGTCATAATAGATACATTACAGCCTTACAGCTGAGCTGCCTACTACAATTCACTAATTGAAGAAAATAAAAACAATTCTAGGTACCTTTTCAGCACTGAAGCCAGACTGACACAGAGTCAGAGCTCGACTGAGCCTGTGATACCACAACCCTCAGCTGTGAGGAGTTTAAGAGCTTCTTAAACAATAAAATTATTTAAATAAGAGATAAAATTAGCAACTCCCTGCCTTCACCTGGACCTGCCATACCATTAAATTTAGTTAAACCTGCTTTTCTACAAGTGACCTTCAGAAACTAAATTCTGTTGTCTCCTCCACACCATCAACCTGCCTTTTAGATCTGATCCCAACTGAGCTGTTCAAGGAGGTCTTACCCTGAGTTTGTCTATCCTTGTTGGAGACAATCATTAAATCGTTATCAGCAGCTACATGCCCCAGTCCTTTAAAGTAGCTGTAAACAAACCTCTTCTTAAAAAAACTACTCTTGATTCAAGCACTTAAGCTAACTACAGGCCTATATCAAACCTTCCATTTACTTCAAAGATCTTGGACTTCCTTTAAGACAACAGCCTGTTTGAGGACTTTCAGTCAGGATTTAGAGCTCATCACAGCACAGAGACTGCTCTAGTTAAAGTAACTAACGACCTACTCTCAGCTTCAGATGAGGGACTTCCCTCAGTACTTGTTTTGTTAGATCTTAGTGCAGCTTTTGACACCATTGATCATGATGTTCTTATACAGAGATTAGAGGAATTACTCAGGATTACAGGGACTGCTTTAAATTGGTTTAAGTCCTACTTATCTGATAGATACTAGTTTGTACACATGAACAATACGTCTTCTGTGTACACCAAAGTCAGTTACAGAGTTCCTCAAGGTTCTGTATTAGGTTCCATTCTTTTCTCTATATATACGCTTCACCTCAGTGAGGAAATACTCAGTTAATTTTCATTGTTACGCTGATAATAATCAACTGTACGTATCAATGAAGCAAGGTGAGACAAATCCGTAATGGTAAATGGACTTAAGCTTATAAACCATTTTACTAGTCTTTTGATTATTCAAAGCAGCTTTACACTGCAGGTCATATCTACCTATTCACACCCATTCACTCTCACAGTCACTCTCTGATGGTTCAGAGTTTCTATGTTAGTTAGACATCAGTATTAGCTAACATATTCACACCCTTTAATGCCCATTTACATGCCACTGATGCAGCAGTGGGGGCAACTTGGGGCTAAGTGTCTTAACACATCATCGCCGTGTGTCGCCCAGATGTCGGCTTGAACCTGCAACCTCCAGATTACTGACCAAGGGCACTATCCAACTGCGCCACTGAATAGAAGCATGTCTAAAGGACATTAGGATCTGGATGGACAGGAATTTTCTTCCTCTTAACTCAGGCTAGATAGAGGTCATTGTGCTGGTCCCCCAACACCTTAGAGAAACCTTTACTAATGATTTAACTGCCCTAGATGGCATTAGTCTGGCACTGAGCACAACTGTTAGAACTCTTGGGGCCTGATCTACTAAAGGTTTGCGTGTATAAAAACAAACATGATAGTGTGCAACACTGATCTCATAACAGGGTGCAGTGAGGATTGCGTCTGTCAAATGAGCAAAATAGCACACGCAGTCCATTTTGCGTGTTTGCCTTCATAAATATGCATACATGCAGATGATCAGAACGCGCAAAATACTGGGAGGAGGCGATGCAAATGTAATCATTTAGCCCCTGCAATGTGATTTATCAAACCTGCAACTGATTGTGCTCGGTGTTTTTGGGTCTAAAATTAGCATGTTTGAAGGGCAGGTGCAAAACAGGCATAGAGTTACACACAGAGGGCTGCAGTCATTGTGGCGAGAAAAAGGGGTCGCATTAACCAAATATTTTCCATTATTGACTGAATTTTTGATGAATGACGCAAAGATTTGGAGGCTGTCTGTCATTATGATGGACTGGAATAAGAGAGACGATCCAGTGTGCCATCATCCTCATGCAGACACGTGTAAAGTAAACCCTCTCTATTTTGTGCTCTACATCGTGGAGGAGGTCATTTAACCTATGCAAAAGAAAACCCCTCATCGCCAGAATCACTCTATTTGACACTCAGAGCTGACTACATCACACTGTCCATGCACTGACAGCAAGTTTAGGAGCTGTCAGTTCGTAAAAGGCGAGAGTACCCACTCAGTCTGTGTGTAACTGTAAGACTGCTCTTCACATGACAAGTTATTGATGATGAAGCTGTAACTGTGTGAATGCTGTCATTTAGATTATGTTTGATTGGAATCAGAAAAGGAAAATTAAAAATGACAGATACAAATATGGCATGAGGGAAAAGTGACGACCTTGTACATCAAAATAACAGACAGCAAAATAAGATTACTGCAAGTGTGTTCATTTTCCTCCAACTCCACAGCTTCAAACTTCATTTTTCATTTACAGCCACTCTGCTCTCCCAAACTCTCCATGGTGACAGCCGGCAGCAAACGCAAAATCCTCCTTCAAAGAGGGCGGTCCACACAACTTTTGCGCCTGTTATGAATTGTGCACGCAGTCATAGTAGATCACCCACAACATGCCCACTAATAGCACGTGCAATTTTTTTGCTTGCACACGCAATTTAGCACTCGTTATTTTGGATCTTAGTAGATCAGGCCCTTGGGATACTATTTGATCAGGATTTATCCTTCAACTTCCATATAAAACAAATTTCAAGAACAGCCTTTTGTCCTCTTTGTAACAACACTAAAATCAGGCCTATCCTGTCTCAGAATGATGCTGGAAAGCTAGTCCACCTCTAGACTGGATTATTGTAATTCTCTTCTATCAGGCTGTCCCAGCAAATCACTTAAGACACTTCAACTGGTTCAAAATGCTGCAGCACGTGTACTGACTACAATATATATATATATATATATATATATATATATATATATATCAATCAATCAATCAATCAATCTTTATTTGTATAGCGCCAATTCATAACAAGTGTTATCTGAAGACACTTTACAATAGAGCACAAAGCTCTTCATATTATGGATACACATATATGCATAGATACATATATACATATATAAAATACACATATACATATATATACAAATATATACATCCAACACCCAACATGAATCCATATAGCCAATCATGAATCCCTCCATCATGGCGGCAAGAAAAAACCTTCTGTTAAGCAGCAGGAAATCTTGAATGTGGACCCCAGTCTCATGATGAACAGCAAATCCACACCATGCTGTGTTGGGTGTGTGGGCAAAGGGAGGGAGGTAAGTGGAGACAAGTGGACTAAAGTAAGAACTAAAGCTAGTGACAGATCAATGGACCAATCATAGACCTGTTGACGTCAAATTTGTTTCTGCTGCAAACAAATTTATTAGAGGTTAGCCTCTTGAGATGCTACAACTTGTTTTCAGGAGGGTCCTCATGTCTGTGTGGTTGTGGTGATAATTTTATAGAAGTATAATCAATAAAAGTCTTACTGAAAATAAGAAGAATTTATGGTAGTGACAAACTCATGGGTGCCCAGACCACAAGTGCATCCCTACCATATTTGTCTCCATTAAGTATAAATGTATTAATGGTAGACCTCTTGAGATGTGACACCTCATTTTTTAAGAGAAGTGACAGCGGCTCTGACCGTCTTCGCCACCGAGGTGAAATTGTCACTGCGCCTCGCCCGCAGTGCATTTAAAGATGAGGAGAGGCGTTCATTTGATTGGTGAAGATTACACTCAGCAGTGTTAAACCCACTCACCCCTTCTCTCCTACCCTGGACACACCCTGTTGGCGCACAGAGGGCAGGTACACTGTGCCTGGTCTTCGAAATTAGAGCCCTCCATGTTTTGCATTTCTCAAGAAAGGCTCTCTACATGACTCTATGTGAAAAAGTAATTGCCCCCTGAACCTAATAACTGGTTGTGCCACCCTTGGCAGCAATAACTGCAATCAAGCATTTGTGATAACTGGTGATGAGTCTTTCACATCGCTGTGGAGGAATTTTGGCCCACTCTTCTGCACAGAATTGTTTTAACTCAGACCCATTCAAGGGTTTTTAAGCATGAACTGCCCATTTAAGGTCCCACCACAGCACAGGGGTGTGCGCAGGGAGGGTGATCATTGCCCCTTGTGGCCCAACTGTTGAAAAACGGGTGCTAAAGTGTCCTCTGGAGAGCCAAAACACGCTCTTAAGTGCCCTCTTGGGAGCCAAAACACATGCTACAGTAGCCTTTAGAGCCAAAAGGCACTCTAAAGTGCCCTTTGTGTCGTCTTGGGTGGCAAAATGCTCTCTAAAGTGTCCTCTTGGGAGCTTAAATGTGTGCCAAAGTTCCCTCTGTGCCCTCTTGGGCATCTAAACGCATACTAAAGTACCCTCCTGGTTGGCAAACACACAAAACTGCCTTCTTAAGCGGAAAAAACACTAAACTCCGGTAGACTGTTAGGATTAAGAAATACTATGTAACATTACCATTTTAGTGACTTATGTTGGGCCCTTATTGATCTATATTGAGCCAGCACTATCTCACAGAACCAGTTTTGATTTCCTGGTGCTAATATGGTGATAAAATGCCAGGCATGAAAATCCCTCACCTTTTAGCAAAATTTGCCGGTTTGAAATCAAAATAGGTGACCTACTGTGCAGATCCGATGGAAAGGTTTTGTTTGGGGGGGTGGGGGTGGGGGGTAATTAGCATGGACATGGAGGTATACCAGAGATTATCAGTGAACTGCAAACATGTGCATGCACCTGAAGGGAGCCTTGAATTGGACAAAAACATTCACTGTACAAGCACAAGAGCACGGAAATACAAGTGTGAAGGGCCTAACATCAGCAGTGAAGGTTCGCCACTGTTCCCAGTTTTCTCCATTTGTGGATAATGGCTCTGACCGTGGTTCACTGGAGTCCTAAAACCTTAGAAATGTCTTTGTAACAGACTGATGGGTTTCAATCACTTTGTTTCTCATTTGTTCTTGAATTTCTTTGGATTGTGGCATGATGTGTTCCTTTTCGAGACCTTGCAGCCTACTTCACTGTCAGACAGGTTCTATTTAAGTGATTTCTTAATTCAACAGGTCTGGCAGTAATCAGGTCTGCGTGTGGTCAGTGAAATTGAGCTCAGCTTTCAAAAATATGTGGATAATCACAATTAACTCATAATTTAACAAGGGGGGGCAAATACTTTTTCATGGCACTGTGTGTATTTTTTCACCACAAATCTAATGCTATCACCTGTGAGCCTACAGTTTTGGAGATAAATTAAACCTGCATGTGGGGCTACATGTTCAAATTACAATATATCATTAAAGGCAATTGGCCATTTTGTCTTTGATGGTGTTTTCTCCACAGATTATAATTGCATTTCATTTTAATGGAAGAGATTATTTTGTATTTAAGTTTTGTATTTTCAGGTAATTATTCTGAAGAGAATTTTGTGTTCAAGTATCTAAAGAAAGAGATGGGTTTTTTGGAATATAGAGTACCAGTCTTGCAGCAAATAATTGAATCTAAATGAATTTCATTGTATTTTCAGTGCTTCCCCTACCAAGTAACTGTTATGTTGTTCTTTTCACAGTAAGAATCATAAGAATGATAGTCAAAAAAAATATTTAAAATGCATTTTTTTGTAAAACAGTATCAAAATTTTCCGCTGGCCTCATGGCCGACAATGGGGGGCCCAGTGAAATTTCTTTTCATGGGGTCCAAAATCCCTGGCAGCACCCCTGTATATGTGCATATGAGTTTTTGTATATATGCATATATTTGTATCTATTATATGAAAAGTATGGCTTCAGCCTGCTCTACTGTAATGGACTGTGTGATGGAGAAAGTGTACAAGTGTGTCTGTAGTCTACAAACATGGCCGTCATCATTACTGTAATACAGAGTACAGATTTGTGACTCTGAGAGTGTTATAAATAAAACAATCCTCTGCAGAGTGATAAATGCTCACAGAGACGACCAATCACATGCTGAGGCAGTAAAAACATTTATACACCACTGAGATGCTTTTAACGGACCGGACCCACGTCCAAACACGAGTCCGATCATCCCATCTATCCCATCTGCAGATTAAAGTTAGCATTAAATGCATGAGTGAGGGTGAGGAGCACTAGGAGGAGAAGGAAAAGGAGGAGGAGGAGGAGGAGTTGGGAGAAGAGGAAGAGGAGGGAGAGGAAGAGGAGAGGAGGAAGAGGAGGTCATGTTGGGCACACTTTGGACCTGGTTAATGTCCTCCTGTGAGACGCTGATCTTCCACTTTAACCTCTGAGGACATCTGAGCAGAAGCCTGGACAGCGTTAGCGTGATGAAGGGCGGAGTCTGAGGCAGCACCACAGAAGCAGACAGCAGACGTTGGCATAGCAGAGGCATTATCGTGACTGCGTAATAGTTTCCTTTACCACAAAAAACAAATTCACTAATTTGTGTTTCCTTCTAAAATCAATTTACCGGTAAGTTATGAGGGAAAATGTGAACAGATGATACAACTGTCCCCGGTCTCCCCTACGAAAGGTCCTGTGTGAATGTTTGACCTTCAGTGAAAGCTGCAGCTTAAACTGTGAGCGACATGAGGGTCCAGTCAGCCGCTCTGCTGATCTCAGGGAAGCTGTTGGAAATCTGAAGACATCAGATGCATTTGAGACATCAGGGACATCAGGGAGCATGGGAGACATAAGGCATATCAGAGACATCAGGGACATCAAGGACATTAGAGACATCAGGGACATTGGAGACATTAGGGACATCACGAGGCATTGGGGACATCGGAGACATCAGGAAGCATTGGAGACATCAGGGACATCGGAGACATTAGGGACATCACGAGGCATCATGGACACTGGAGACATCAGGAAGCATTAGGGACATCAGGGACATCTGAGACATCAGGGACATCAGGGAGCATGGGGGACATAAGGCATATCAGAGACATCAGGGACATCAGGGACATCAAGGACATTAGAGACATCAGGGACATTGGAGACATTAGGGACATCACGAGGCATTGGGGACATCGGAGACATCAGGAAGCATTGGAGACATCAGGGACATCTGAGACATCAGGGACACAGACCTCACAGAAGAACTACCAAAGCAGAATGGAGAGAGGAGCAGGTGTGAAGATCGTAACTTATAAAATATATTATAACTAAAATTAGTTATAATGAATTATAACTATAAATAGATTAGATCAGATTAGATTAAGTTAGGGTGGCACGGTGGCACAGCAGGTAGTGCACGTACCTCACAGCAAGAAGGTTGCCAGTTCAATCCTCGGGTCGCGCAGGGCCTTTCTGTGTGAAGTTTGCATGTTCCTCCCGTGCATGCGTGGGTTCTCTGCGGGCATTCTGGCTTCCTCCCACAGACCAAAAACATGCTCATTAGGTTAATTGGTCACTCTAAATTGCCCTTAGGTATGAGTGTGAGTGTGAATGGTTGTCTGTCTCTATATGTTGCCCTGCAATCGACTGGCGACCAGTTCAGGGTGTACCCCGCCTCTCGCCCAATGACAGCTGGGATAGGCTCTAGCCCCCTGCAACCCGAAAGGGATAAATGGTATGGAAAATGAATAGATTAAGTCAGATTACATTAGATTAGATCAGATCAGATCAGATCAGAACACCTTTCCAGATATTTTTCATGGTGTGCTCGGGTTTTACATAACTCGGGTGTTCCTGGAGCAGAAAAGGTTGAGAACCCCTGACCTGGGGGACCACCAGAAGGTCAGGTCTTTGATCTGAGGGAGTTTCAGGGCTCCTTTTAAAACACCTGTACCTGCAAAGTAGGTCACTGCAGAGCAGCCAGACCATCCACTGCTGTCCACAAACCAAACCAGAAGGGACAGGTGTCCCTGGCCCCCCTTTGGCACCCCCATCTCTTGTTCTCTGCAGATTGATGGTTCATCACTCCAGGAACTACAGGGTTTAGACGGCCCCTAGAGGACACACCAGGAACTACAGGGTTTTGACAGGCTGATGTCTGTTTGAGGGACATCCAGAGGACTGATGAGAGCTCATGCATTTGTCTGCAGTTTGTGGGTGTTTATCAGCTTCTGAGGACACGCTGGTAACACCTGACCTTCATGGTTCAGGCTGTTTTTTAAGAGGTCACAGCATTTTAGTATCCTGGAACTACAAACCTTGTATGATTCAGGCAGTTCTCTAGATAACGGTGTAGAGCCATTAAAAACTTTAATCAATAATGCTGTGTTAGGGTCAGAGCTATGACAGCAGAGGGACGCAGCAGAGATGTAGCACACACAGGACTGTAAGCCATGACAGCCTGAGCTGGAGCTGGCACGTCCTCATGTGTCCAGTGTGTTTGAGACGTGAGGCTGCTGAGGTCAACATGATTTCACTGATCATTAGTCTAAACAATCAGAGCAGATCATTGAAGCCTCCATGAAGTCGTACAGAGAATGCTTTAGGCCGCATGACCATCATCACACATGCTGCAGTACTGCTGCACAGCTGCATACCATAGAGGAGGTGGACATGCCGTGTCCTTCAGTGCTGATGGTTCCTGGTCTTGCTCGGCCTCAGAGGTTCCCCTGGTTTTGCTGAATGTGTGCAGAGTACTGAGCTAGCTGTTTTTTACCTCTGGATTGACCTAATTATAAAGAGCATTGATTTAACAGTGCAGCCATGGACTAATTAGAGGAGGCTTGGAAACATTTTCATCGGCCAGAAAGGGAGCTGGCAGAAAAGGTTTGGGACCCACTGAGGTGAAGGTAGGTGATTTATTAGTGTCTCACAAAAACCCAGTTTATCTCCAGAAAAAAAAGAGGTTAACACCTGATTAAAGGTAACGTAGGATCACTAAATGTAATTGAAACCAAGTTCATCGTGTTCCTCTCGATTATCGACAAAAGTGATGCGGAGCAGCAACGTGTCAGGACCAATGTCAGGTCTGCAGAGAGGAAATTCACACTGATCAATGCTTGAATTTCCAGAATCAAAGAGATGAATTGAAAAATAAGTGTGTCAGGAGTTTGGAAATGGGACACAACTGCAGCCCTGGGTTTCATAAAGTTATGCAGAGGGGCATTGCAGACAATTTATAGGGATGGGGAAATGAAACAAAAATAGGACAGCTCCCAGATCAAGGCTGTGGTTTGAATTTAATTTCAAAATGCAGAACTGAACCACTGCTGCCATGCAGCCAACTAAACTAAACTAAACTGGTAAGTGTCTAAAGAAAAACAGAGAGGCTGGATTATAATTTTACAGTTTTTTTCATGACTTCTGTTGAGGGTGCAAGAAACTTCACACGCAAGTATTTCAAAGTGCTTCACTGGACTTTTTTCATGGAAATTAAAAGCTGGAGAAACAAAGAGAGGCTCTCACAGTCTGTGGTGGTGGGACAGAGTCAGTACACCTGGTCTGAATCAGGGCCAATCAGCTGCACACACCTGACTCTGCTTCAAGCTGAGTGCAACATGCATTAGGATACGCACCTGAGTCGCTCTGAACATTCCAACTGTTTGGCGCCCTCCCAGCAATGATCAAAATGTATTTGTTTATTTTTCAGACTGAGACATCTTCTCCCCCCTGAAGCCTCTCTGACCCGGTCGAGATCTCTATCTGGAGTAATTAAAGATCTCAGTGAAGAACATCTACTGAGCCACATCATGGTCCAAAGTAAAGTCCCCTGATCCTGTTTGACAAACTGAAGCATCTCTCTCCATGATGCCTGTCTGTTGTGAAACAGCACCAGGAAAACAGAATTCTGAATAAGAGACACAAACCTAAAGTCCCAGCTTTAGTGTAAAGGTTCTTCTATCAGATCTGTGGACCTTCCTGCAGAGGTCCACAGATCTGGAACCATAAAAGCATTTGCATCAGCGTCCAGCTTCAGGAGGAGCCTGGCATAAGTCCAGAAAATCCTGAGGATGAGCATTTAAAAAAACATCCAGATGATGTTTCATGAAAATTTAAAAAATTCACTGAACTTTAATGACATGCTCTGAATGTGTTGTTTGTGTATATGTTGGGACCTTTAAGTAACTTCACTTATTTGAGATTTTTAGGTTCAAGAACCGTGTCCTCCAAAATCAAGGCCCTCATTTTTTAATGTTTTGACACATTTTCCTAAACTCTCAGTTCACAGAGAAATGCACTATGTCTCTTTAAAGAAAACGATCCTTAAAATGCTCTATCTTAAATTCCCGGGGTTTATGATGTCATAGCTATACAGCCTCATCCATCAGATCAGAGAGTTTCCAAAGGGGAGGGAAAAGAGCTGCATCTGATCTTCCACAGTGACATTCACCTCAAATTAAAATCTTGATTAACAGACACCAAAGACATGAAGTAACTGGTCCAACACACCAGGACATTGACCTTTGACAGTGGGTCATAGGTCAAATATCATGTCTGTGTCATGTTCTGATTGGGTTTGTTATTTCATTGTCTGGGGTCCTATTTTAAGGCTCTAGCCCGCCTTTGGAGAGTCCTTTTCATGGAACACTTACTATATTTATATGGCCATGTGTTGAATTGATTGATCATTCCTTGTTTGATTGGTTGGTTCATTGATTGATTCATTGATGTGACATGGGTCCGTGATAATACCTCAGAGGATTGTGAGACATATGTTTCTGCATGTTTGTGGTAAACTCCCTTTGGAGAAAATGATTAGTCTGACTGAGGAACTTCAGACCAAACATTTGTGTCCTTGATGAAATCAAAATTGATAATTTATCTAAAAAAAAAAAAAAAGAAAGAAAACAGAGAAAAGGAACAGCATTACCTCACTGAAAGAAGAAATGACTGATGATAAACCTCTGCCCTGTCTGCACCCTGACTGATGGTAGACTTGTCCCTGTCTGCACAGGGACATAGCAGACACACAGAGATGAGTACAGAGAGGATCTCCTTCTTCCAAGCATTATCTTCATGCCCAGACAGAGAACTTTCTTCCTCAGACCAAACTTCTCTGCATATTCTCACATTTAAGACGGGACTACAGTGAGTCCCATCAAAGGACAAGGGAGCCAATCTCACAGCTGAACATCAGTGTGTGTGTATTTGTGTGTGTCTTATTGTCTGTGTGTATTAGTGTGTGTGTGTGTGTGTCTGTTGGCATCTGGGCCGGTCCTTTATGAACAGCATTGATCGGCCTGCTGCTCTGAGGGCTTCGGTGTAGAGATGTTAATCAGCTGAAGGAGCTTTAATTAGCTTTCAGGAGATCTGCTTACTGAGCATGCTGTCACACACACAGGAGGACCACTGAGATCTAAATAACCATCTTCATCTGTTTACCTAATGCTCTTGTAAAATTGGTGTGTGTTTGGAGGGGTCATCATCATCTTCATCCTGGTCTTCACCAGCAGGGGCGGCTGTCCCCTTCATTAAAATCATCATCATCGTCACATCAGCTCTAACACATTGTTTCTATCATCAGCACTGATCAATCACATCTATGACATCATCCTACCATCCCCCTAGGGATGGAGAAGGACGACCACAGGGACACCATCAGTGGACCTTCAGACCATCTAAGAATGATCTACAGAATTTTCTTATTTTCTTATTTAAAGCCATTTATCTTTCTGAGTCCATTACCTGGTCTGCAGGTCTATATCTGAATATCTGAGCATAGTTCATTGTCCCTGCAGTCAATTTAAAAAAGATATTATTATTGTTATTATTCATTCATTCATTTTCCATACCACTTATCCCTTTCAGGGTTGCAGGGGAGCTGGAGCCTATCCCAGCTGTCATTGGGCGAGTCACGGGTCACCAGTCGATATAGAGACAGACAACCATTCACGCTCACGCTCATACCTAAGGGCAATTAAGAGTGACCACTTAACCTAATGAGCATGTGAATGGTCTGTGGGAGGAAGCCGGAGTGCCCGGAGAGAACCCACACATACACGGGGAGAACATACAAACTTCACACAGGTCCTGCCCCCTGCGGGGATCAAACGGGCGACCCTCTTGCTGTGAGGCACATGAACTATCTGCTGCGCCACTGTGCCACCCTATTTTTTTATCATTATTAATTTAGTTGTTGTTATTATTATTATTATTATTATTATTAATTTTTTATTACTGTTTTCATAATTATTATTATGCGGTGGGCCCTTAGGTTTTGACTTGACTGAAGCGTAAATTTTGATGAGTAAATACTCATAAACTGCATAAGCAGGTGTGGACCCTGGCTCTTGCAGGGCCACAGCAGTGTCTCTCCCTACAGACTCAATGCAGTAAACAAACTCATGATCTTGTGGTTGCTGCCCTCTGCTGGGCACTGAGCAGGCAACACACAGATCAGACCTCCATCTGTTCTCCTTATTGGTCCTTCCTGCCTCACACCTTTACTCTTGTTCCACCAACACAGTTACCCTCACATTCAAAGTGAACATTCAGAGATCTGACCATCATACCTAAAGATACCTTTTAGACCTGCTGTGGAACTCCTGGACATTATATGAGTACCAAGACTGAACAGTCTCACGCCATTTTGAAGGTGTAAACACTGACTTAGACTTAGACAGACTTTATTGTCATTCAGTATGCAGCAGGTGTATAAAGAATGAAATTTTGTTGCAAAGGCTACAGTTTACAGATTTCAAGTACACTATAAATAAATAAAAGTAGATGATAAGGTGCAAGTTCTATGAAAAATAGAATGGGAATTGTGCAATTTGCAGGGGAGGTATATAAAAATATCAGTCTTTTTATATTAGGAAAATGAAATATAAATATTGGATATGTACAAGTGAGGGGAGAGATGATTTGAGTCCAGTACAGGCAGTATATAGCGATGAGATTTAGGAGTTCAGCAGTCTGATGGCTTGGGGGACAAAGCTGTTATAGAACCTGGTGGTCCTACACCGGATGCTGCAGAACCTCTTCCCGGAGGCCAGCAGGTTAAACAGTCTGTGATGGGGGTGAAAGGAGTCACTGCAGATCTTCCTGGTTTGAGACACACAGCAGCTCTGTGCAATGTCCTGGATGGAGGGGAGAGACGTCCCGATGGTCCTTTTGGCTGTCCTCACCACTATCCTCACATCTCTCCAGTCAGAGGCGCTGCAGCCTCCACACCACACAGAGATGCAGCTGCTCAGGATGCTCTCGATGGTGCTCCTGTAGACTGTGGTGAGGATGGGTGGGGGTAGGTGGGCTTTTCTCATCCTCTGCAGGAAGTACGTCCGCTGCTGTGCCCTCTTCACCAGTGCTGCAGTGTTTCCAGACCAGGTGAGGTCGTCTGTGATGTGTACCCCCAGGAATTTAGTGCTGCTGACGACCTCCACAGCCGTGTTGTTGATGAAAAGTGGCGCGTGGCTGGGCTGGTTCTTCCTGAAGTCGACAACTATTTCTTTTGTCTTGTCCACATTCAGGATCAGGCTGTCAGTCCACCAGCTGCTCCACCTCCTCTATGTAGGCCAGGTAGTTGTCGTCCCTGATGAGGCCCACCACTGTTGTGTCATCCGCAAATTTCACTATGTGGTTGGTGGCATACCTGGGGATGCAGTCATGTGTCCTCAGGGTGAACAGCAAAGGGCTCAGGTCGCAGCCCTGGGGGGAGCCTGTGCTGAGGGTGATGACTCTGGAAGTGTTCTGCCCGACCCGCACTGACTGTGGTCTGTCAGTAAGGAAATCAAGCAGCCAGTTCTGCAGGGGGGTGCTGAATCCCAGGGGTCCCAGTTTGTCTACCAGATGCTGTGGGATAATGGTGTTAAAGGCTGAACTGAAGTCCAGGAACAGCAGCCGCACGTGAGTGTTCTTCTCCTCCAGGTGGGCGAGGTTCAGGTGTAGAGTGGAGGAGATGGTGTCTTCAGTGCAGCGGTTTGTCCGGTAGGCAAACTGGAAGGGGTCATGCATGGGCGGCAGCCTGGAGATGATGTGCTCCTTTACCAGCCTCTCGAAGCACTTCATCATGATCGGGGTTAGTGCGATGGGCCGGTAGTCGTTGAGAGAGGTGATCTGAGGTTTTTTTGGCACTGGGATGATGGTGGCAGTCTTGAAGCATGATGGCACCGTGGCCTGGTTCAGTGAAGTGTTGAAGATGTCAGTCAGAACACAAGCCAGCTGGTCTGCGCAGTCCCTGAGCACCCGCCCTTGTATGTTGTCAGGGCCTGTGGCCTTGCGTATGTTGACTGTCCTCAAAGACCTTCCCACATCAGTTAAGTCCAGGCACAGTGCCTTTTCTTCCTGCTGTGGAATAGCTTTCTCTGCAGGAGTGCTGTTCAGTGCCTCAAACCTCCCAAAAAAGTTATTTAACTCGTTGAGGAAGTCAGCGTCAGCTTCACCCATAGGCGGGGGGGTTATCTTGTGGTTGGTGATAGCCCTTATGCCCTTCCACATGTTGCTGGAGTTGGTGGAGTCGCATAACAGGTCCTGGATCTTTTTGCTGTGGGCACGCCTAGCTAACCTGATGGCGTGGTTCAGGTTGGCTCTCGCTGTCCTCAGTGCCTCCTCATCACCGGACTTGAAGGCAGAGTTTCGAGCTTTTAGCATCTTATGTACTTCAGCAGTCATCCAAGGTTTCTGGTTTGCTCAGGTAATGATGGTCTTCTGATCAAGATTTGAAAGATGGTCCTCATGAGTAAATCAATGTCCAGGTACGAGCACACCTGCTTGATGGTGGAGGATGATGGGCTCTTACCTGTCTGGGGTCATGCATGAGCTTTAAAATTATGTTGTAGTCATCACACCAGTCCATGAATGAAGAAACATCTCTGTAGCCCACAAAGGGACAGTCAGAGCTATGAGGAACTGATGGTGCCAGAAGAGGATCTGATGATCTTTGCTGGCTTGTTGCTTTTACAGTGGTTTATGTACAAGGTGAGGAGGACAGGTGCGCTAACACAGCCGTGTGGCACACTTGTGCTGCAGTACTGAGGTGTTGAGAAGGAGCTGAGGACCTTCACCTGCTGGTCTTTCCTGTTACCATGTTGGACTAAAGGATTCACCTGTGAGGCACTCATCTTATTTACCAGCAGGTGGGGCTGATGAGTATTCAACCTGAACTTAAAATTAATTTCTGACATGGGCCTTGAGGTTCTCTAATGTTTACTGATCTGATGGGTGACACAGATGCTGTAGCCCCGCCCACGTACAGTCTGTTAGGGGTCCAGAAATGGAGCAGCTTCGATCTTCAGCATGTTAAACATCATCAGCATCATCAGCAGCAGCTTTGAATCATCCCCATCACTGCAAACATCAGCTTCAGCATGCCATCATCATCATTTATCATCATCATTATCACCAAAATTCATTTACATATTTATTCTAACATCCATGATTACACCTCACTGTCTACAGGAGAAGATTGAGATCTATTAGGACCACCAGAAGCCCTCGATCACAGATCCTAAAAGCCAGAGGCTTCCTGTTTAAAAGTGCCCTGACCTCCTTTAAGATGTGAGCGGTGTAGAACGTGTACATTTAACCTCCATCTGAATGAAAACATAAGTTTTATTTTTTCAGTCAGGGAACTGCCCAAAAATAAAGATGTTGGTCAGCTAGTTGATTCAAACTCCTCACTATCTCATGTGAGTTAATGTCCCTTAAATAACGGCCCATCAAAGACTGACTCCCAGAGTAGATACAAACTGACTGCACTATCGGCCAGAGATGAATAACAGAAAACAGCTATGCATCCTACATCAATTCATGCATTAACCCATCTGAGGCGTGACAATAAGTATTAACTCAGCACATGATAATAATCCTAAAGAAACGTATTATCACCACTTCTCTGGTGAACTCAGCTCAGACCGCCCACTTTTATCAGAACAACTCTCATGAACACAAGAGATCAACGGTAACTTTAATACAGTCCAATAATACATCAGGGGCCTTGCCCAACCCGGATATATGAAAGAAAGTCCAGTCCACGCTGAAGAAACACCAGCTCAGGGTTAAGAAAGAAGCTCCAGTCCACGCTGAGGAAACACCAGCTCAGGGTTTCATCACTCTCCTCAGGCCATTGTGACACAATCTAACAGCGAGGCTTCTGTCAGGGGCCTTTGACAGGGGCCTCCTGATTTATGTGCAGATTTCTTTGTGAGTGTGAGGTTCATGGTAGAGTGATCAGAGTGTGCTGGGGAGGGCCAGAGCTCTACAAACATGTTCTCAGAACATCGATTAGGGATCTTCTCCTTCTTCTCCTCAGATTGAACAGGCTGTTGAATTTTTAGTGATAAAAACATGCTTCAAATTTACCCTAGCCAGTCACAGGAGGGACATCACTGGGGTTAAGCATCGCTCTGACATTCACTGTCCCTGGTTTATCTAACAGCTGAAGATGTTTCCTCACAGCTGGGTCAACCATCAGCTTCCTGACACACTGAAGACAGATGTAGGAAGCTGATGAAACAAGGAAGAAGAAGAGAGTGTGGTTACCAGTATTTGATCACTCTCAGCACTCATCAAGGAGATGCCCAGCAGAGATGGACTGTCATGCTGAAAAATGGTAAGTTTTCATTTAAATGAAGCTTCATTCATTGTCACAGAGAAGATCAGATAGCACAAGTAGATCTGTTAGTCAGGGTTGGTGGATCTGAACCAGAATCCAAATATGAATTCAAGCACTGTTTCAGAACTTTGAAGGAGAATTTTGAAAATCAAGCAGCTGGGATAACTGATGACCGTCCTCGTCCAGACTAATCAGGATATTCCTGATCAATGAAGCAGATCACATGATCACCAAACTAAATTAACTGGGATGTAAATCAGAGCCTGAATGTCTCACCTGAGTGAATGTGTCACCTGAACTAACATGCCACCTGTCTGAAACTGTCACCTGTGTTATACAGGGTTCAAGTTCTTCATTACTGACATTTCTTTTGTTTGTTTTTTGGGAGGTGGGGGGGAGGGTGTAGGTTCTTGGGGTCACAAAGGCAAGACCCACTAAGTTTTCTTACCCATTTAAAGTTTTAATAATGTCCTAGACTGAAGTGAAGCTGCAGAGACTTTAACAGAATTACCTGTGAACAGGCTCACTGTGGTGATATTAAGTGAACAATGCATGAACTACCAAATGTTAACACAGATTGTGCCTCATGATTGTGTCTCCTTTTTGTGTCTCCTCTCTATGTCTCCTCTTTGTGTCCCATGATTGTGTCTCATGTTGGTTTTTTGGATGCCAGCTCAGCCTTGGACCAAGACGGTTTTCCAGGAAGCAGTGGGACAGAAGGTGAAGGTCCTGCTGATCACACTGAGGATGTTCAGTACCCAGGAAGCAGTCCTTCACCATCACATTTGTACAGTTCAGATAAAGTGGTCCACCCACCTCCAGACATGCCACAGCAACACCTGGAGGTGGACGCCCCCCCACCATGTCCACTCTGGGAGTAAGGAACCATCATATCATAACAGTCATCATCTTCTTCATCAGCCCATGAAAACATAATATAATACAATCAATAATCAACAGAGAAATCAGACCTGATAAAATACCATCAGTTATCAATAGAAAAATCAAATCAGAACTGATAAAACCCCATTACAATCAAAGGAAACATCAGTGCTGATACAATATCATCAATAATTAGTAGAGACATCAGACCTGACAACATACCATCAATAATCTATAGAAACATCAGAGCTGATGAAATAGCACCAACATTCAATAGGGACTTCAGATCAGAGCTTACAAAATACCACCAATAATCAGTGGAAACATCAGTATTGATTAAATATCATCAATAATCAATAGAAACACCAGAGCTGAAAAAATACCATCAGTAATCAACAGAAACATTAGAGATGGTATAATACCATCAATAATCAATACAAACATCAGAGCTGATAAAATACCACCAATAATCAATAGAGACATCAGATCAGAGCTGAAAGAATACCATGAATAATCAAGTAAACATCATGATAAAATACCATCAATAAGCAGTAGAAATATCAGAGCTGATAAAATGACATCAAGTAACTTTCAATCAACTTGACTGTGTGATAATACATAGTGGGTACTTTTTAATGTCCTTGTTTGTCGCCTCAGTCATTGTTGTAGTCAGTAAATTTCCTCATGCTGACCCAATTCAGTCAGTCAGTACAGAAGATATATAAACCGGAAAAAAAATCATTCAGTCTGAACAAGGGCAGTTTCTCCACAGCAATAGAAAACCAAGATCTTACTTTGAAAGGCAGAGACAGGAAGTGTAACTGAACTGTATTGATCTTGACTATGACAGATTCACAAGCTGACAGTGTACATACCTGCTGACAGGAGACCATGGCATTATGTCATCATATACTTAAATATCATGATGGGAGCCGGCAACAACGTGTATGATGACTTCACTGGTGTGGTCATGTTTTCTTGCTTTTTTTTTTTTTTTTTTTTTTTAAATATGACTAAATGATAAGATGAATATAATATTAGATCAAGAACATAAAGTGGCCTGAACACTGAACACATTGTCTTCTTTTTATTCCTCTAGTCATGCTCATGTTTTTAATCATACTTGCCTCCTTCAGAGTTTTTGATTGGTTCTTCATCAGACAGTGACAGTTGTGGATGCTGGGACTCTGAAGCTAAAAATTTCATTGTTACAATTTTTATCAAAAAGTGTTTCACAGCAGAGATAAAAGCCCCAAAAGGTTGTTAATCATTCCCCTTTACATTTTCCCTTAAAACAGAAACAGATAAAAATGGATTTGAACATTTCAGAGCAGGGCTCATGAACTTCAACAACGGATACTGTGGAGTCACATTTAAATTTACATTTAAAACATAAATATCTTGTCATGGTTTCCATCAGAGGGTTTGACTCTAAAATATCCGTTCTCGTGGTTAAATGTTCATTAAAAATGCCTGACAGATGGATTATGTAGAACAAGTCAAACATGGAGTCACTCCTGAAAAAAAATCCCTGCGTCAGTGGTAATAAGGATCTAATAACAGCAAGATACTCTTATAACAGCACCATTTTCTTCTCACATCTTCTGGATTTGCTGATGATCTCTGTGGAGGGCCTGATGTGTCCCTAGGTTGCTAGTTAACCCTGTAGACCCTGGAGTGACCACTAGAGGCTGTCTAGACGCAGTAGATCCTGGAGGGTCCTCTAGAGGCTGTCTAGACCCTGTAGACCCTGGATCCTGTAGACCCTGGAGGGTCCTCTACAGGCTGTCTAGACCCTGTAGATCCTGGAGGGTCCTCTAGAGGCTGTCTAGACCCTGTAGCTCCATGATTGTGGTCAACAGACGGTTTAACAGTCTGGCCCATCAATCAGCTTCAGTCTGAATATTTCATGTCTCTGAAGGGTCTTCTTGCTTGGGCTGATTTTTAAATCACCTGTTTTCATTTATTATGGATTTCTGGTTTGATACCTGGTCTTCTCTGTCAGTCAGAAGGTTGATCCAGCGTTAGGTAGAAGGATATACAGTATGGCTGCATCCATGGATTGTCTTCAACAATGCTCCAACACCTCCTCTGATCATCAAGCAGCTGACATCACATGACTTCATCCATTCTCTGTCTTGCTCAGCTTGTCGGTCTGACGGATTTGATCATCCTCATTGCTGCAGAGATCATCTGTGTTCTGATTTGATCTAAAGTGTTGATAGATGTCTTTTTACCAGAGAGCTGATCTTTGTTCCTCAGGAGCCCGTCTCTGAGTGAAGATGATGCTCGGAGGGCCTTCATCGAGCACGTCTCTGATAAAACTTTCTACTGTAAAAGAGCTGCCATGCAGGCATCCATCACCACCATCCAGGACTTTCATACTTACAGGGTGAGAAGAAAACACACCAGGAGACCTGTGATTATTTACTGATTTATTATTCATTCATCTAAATGAAAGAATCTTTAAACGTGGGCTCTGTCTCTGTCTCTGAACTTTGAATACTATCTAAATGTGTCAAATCAGCATCACTTACGACAAACAAAGGTCCAAAAGGACTTCATTTAATCCAACAGCATCAAATAAAACACATTAGTCCAAGAGGACTTTATTTAATCTATCAGCATTACATATGACACTCATTAGTCCAGGAAGACTTTGGGATCTAATTTCATAGACCAGGCACAGGCGGGGCGCACCTGCCCTGCGCCGCGCCTGCGCCGCGCCTGCGCCTCACCAACGGGGTGTGTCCTGGGCATTTTGCAAGTTTCGTGCACGGCGCAGTCTGGCACAGGGAGGCGCACCCACGCCTCTGTCCCTCCGTCCCACCAATCAAATGAACGCCTCTCCTCGCCTTTAAATGTGCTGCGGGCGAGGCGCAGTGACAATATCAGCTCAGTGGCGAAGAAGGTCAGAGCCGCTGTCACTTTTGCAGCAACCGGGAGAGCGCAGAGGCCACCAGGCTGCATCGGAGGCCACGATGCGCGTCATCATGTGGACCACCTCATGGGACAGATGTAATCTGTTCCTTTGCCATAAAGAGGAGTACAAAATTAAGTGATAATTACATTTAAACACAGCAGCAGGCTAATCCAACCATCATGCTTGTGATCCACCTGCATTACTAGTCTGTCATCGCCAAATAGCAGCGCCTTGGGTGAAAATATATCTCCTCCTCATCCTCCTTGCAATAATGTACTCCATCTTTTTAGATCACGTTAAGAATAAAGATTAAAACAGAGAAATATGGGCAATCACAGGTAAATCTACAAGACACCGAGTGACTTACATTTATTCAGCGAGCGTCTCTCTCTTTTTTCTTTTCTTTTGAATTTCATGAGATGAGAGAAGCCAGATACTCCGTATCGGATGATGTGGTTGTTTGTGGTTGGCTGAGAGATGTGAACTCGTTAGTTATGACAAACGTCTCTGATCTGACATCAGATGTGATGGGACAATAAATATAGATACAAATGTATGTGCTGGTTCAGACAGTTACATTAAATAGTGGTTGCTGTGATTGTTTATTGCATTGAAATGTGCCTGACACTCTGGATACCTGCCTGTGGGGTTTTGGTGACGTGTGCGCACAGCGCGCCTGTCAGCCAAATTACCGCTCACACCCATCTCGGCGCAGCCGGTCTACCAAAATGCCAAATTGGCTGTGCACAGCGGTGTGCCAGACAAAATTACCACTGCGCGGGGTGCGCCAGGCTGCGCCACCCTGAGTTGCGCCAGGAAATTAGAGCCCTTTGTCTCATCTATCAGCATCACATACAACACCTAAGTCCAAGAGGACTTTATTTAATCTATCAGCATTACATATGACACACATCAGCCCAGGTGGACTTGACTTTACTAACTCTCTCCCCTGCTAATCTCACCTCCTTCGTTCAGTACTGCCTGGAGACGTACACAGAGACCCGCTCTACAGAGCGCACTGTCTCACCGTACTACGGTAAGAACCTCTGTGGTTTTTAAGAAAGTGTGACGGTCCTTTGAACTTGATGGTTTTAGCATGGCCCTCTGCTGTCTTTAACAGTTTCTGATGGTTCTCTTAGCTCAGTGGTGACAGCACACTAAGGTGGAGGCGGGGGGTTTGCTGCCATATCAGTGAAACAATGACGAGCCAAAGTCACTCTCAATCTAAAAGTCTCGGCTGACATGTGGACTGTGTTATCAGGGCAGAAACTGAACAACAATGGAGACCTCCCACCTGGTCCGTGGGAGATTGACATGGAAGGCCCGCCCCTTTTCTGGGACAGAACTACAAAAGTGGACGTCCCAAACACGAGCCGCGTGAAGGTGAGTTTGACTGACATGTTTGGCATGTAAAGCACCAGGGCTCTGTGGCTGAATATGTTCATCACATGACTTAAACACCCTCCTAAACCCTCACGGCTCACAGACATAATGCAGTGAAATAGAGTTCCCCCAGTGATCTGGAGGCTGACATCGTCACCGGAGGAGAAGGAGAATCAAAGGATGGTCTTCAGCCTGCAGAGAAGGATGGACTTCGCCTCAGATTCTGTGGGACTGATGGAGAGGCTCTGACATCAGGAATGAGGAGAACACAAGAGCAGCAGAATTTAGCTTTATTTCTACACCATCAATGCATCAGGCTGCACAGTGGGACAGTGGGTAGTACTGCCCCCTCACAGGAAGAAGGTTGCTGGTCTGAGTTCCCCCCAGCTGCTGGGCCTCAGAGGGCCTGTGAGCCCTTAGCAGCTTCATGCTAACTTCAGGGATGGTCTACAGAAACACACCATCACCATCAGCGTAGACTAACTGATGTTTGTTTGACTGTCCTGAAGGTCTGCATCGTCTGCTCTGCAGGGAAAACCATGTGCACGAACTGCTTCGGCAGAGGAAGAGTAAGTAACACTTGACACACAGGTAAACTCTGTTAGCCCCCCATTCCATTAATCTCAGCTGTCTCTGTCTCTCAGAAAATCTGTATGGGCTGTGGTGGAGGTGGGCGTGTCTATGCTGGTAACCTTCAGATCTGCCTCGCATGCTCAGGCCAGGGGACCACAAGGTGAGGTTCTCACCTCCATGAGACTGCAGTCATGTTTAATGACAGTACTCATGATCAAATGAACACGTCTCCACTCTAACCCGTGTGTGCTGTTAATTCTGACAGATGTTACATCTGCAGCGGCCAGGGGAAGGTGGAGTGCAGGTTCTGCGGAGGAAAGACGAAGGTGGTGGACTCCATCACTCTGACCATCACATGGTCAGTGCTGCTGCCATTCAGCATGGAGGCCCGAAAGTCAGAACATGAGGGTCGCCAGATAGACTGTTCCTTATCCAATCATTGGCCAGTTAATTAGTTACACCAGTCCAAATTACCATTAACCCAGACAGCTACCCAGCCAGACACATGGTATCAATTCAATGTATTGAGTCTTGTAGACATGGTCCAGACCTGCTGAATGGAGAGGAAAGCTGACTTTAGTAGTCTATTATGTGACCTAAATTATTAGAACATACATGAATAAATCAAACCAAACCCATCATCAAGGTGCTTCTTCACAGAGACCAAGGATCTTCAAAATGTTCTTCAAGGTTGATGTAGAAGGAATTTTCTGTGTGCAGGAAGAAATATGAGGACAAAGACATCATGACACAATCAAGTGGACTGGAGATGTCCAAACTGGACATGGAATCTGGGAAGATGCTGATGACACATGTCAACCACAAAGTAAGACACAATCATTTAATATACTGAAATAAGATATCAGTAAAATATAATCATCTAAAATAACTGAAATAAGATATCAGTGAAATTTAATCATCTAAATATACTGAAACAAGATATCAGTGAACTATAATAAACTAAATATACTGAAATAAGATATCAGTAAAATATGATCATCTAAAATAACTGAAGTAAGATATCAGTGAAATTTAATCATCTAAATATACTGAAATAATATATCAGTGAAATAAAATCAGTGACAAGACCTCGTGGTCCAAAGACTCCACAGACTATACTCAGAGGACACCTGTAGCAACCAGAGGGCTGATGTCCCTCTGATTATGTTCAACACCTTCAACAGTTCATGAAGGACAACTGTGATCCATACCAGGACAAGTCCATGTAAATGTGGACTGTGTCCATGTGACCATACGGTGTTTGTGATGTCACACAGATCCAGCCAATCACAGACTTCCCTGAGCCTGATGTGGTGCAAACATCAAAGAGGCTGCTGAGTGAGCATGAAGAAAAGTTCAGACAGACGGCACGTGTCCTTCAACAGGTGAGACAAATGTCCTCTGTGAATGTTAAAAATAATAATAATAATAATAATAATAATAATAATAATAATTATAATTATAACAATAATATCTTGTATTTGTATAGCGCCTTTCTAGAAACCCAAGGACGCTTCACAGGGACACATAGACATGGACAAACTGTGTGGGGGGTAGATGAGTGTGAGGGGTAGTTTAATGAAGACTGTATGCTGTGGTGAACAAGTGGTGCTTGAGACGGTTTTTGAAAATGTCCAGAAATGGAGGGATGTCTGCAGGGACAGTGCTCCAGAGGATGGGGGGCACTGAAGGCTCTTTCTCCTTAGGTTCAGAGTTTGGTTTTGGAAAGGCCGGTGTCTGAAGACCGAAGGTTGTGGGATGGTGTGTATGGATGGAGGAGATCAGAAAGGTACTGAGGAGCCAGGGTATGGAGAGATTTGTATGTGAGCAGGGGGATTTTGTAGCTGATGCAGGACTTGATAGGGAGCCAGTGGAGGTGGATGAGTGTCGGAGTGACGTGTTGCCAGGGTCTAGTGCGGGCGAGGACTCTATCTGCAGAGTTTTGGACGTACTGAAGCCTGTCCAGAGTTTTGAGGGGTAGTCCAGACAGGACTCGTTTACAATAGTCCAGGCAGGAGGTTATGAAGGCATGAGTGAGTGATTCAGCCACAGAATCAGGGAGTGATGGTCAGAGTCTGGATATGTTCTTGTTGATAAAAGGCAGATTTGGTGACAGATTTTATGTGTGACTGAAAGGACAGGGTGGAGTCCAGGATGACGCCCAGGTTACGGACCTCAGAGGACGGACAGATGGATGTCCAGTCCACATCGAGCATGAGATCTCCAACCTTCTGCAGCAGTGCTTTGGGGGCCACCACCATGAGCTCTGTTTTATTGCTGTTGAGTTTGGGCGGTTAGAGGTCATCCAGGTCTTGATGTCATGGAGGCAGTTTACCAGGGAGTGGGGAGGGAACTGGGTGGATGGTTTTGTGCTGAGGTAGAGTTGGGTGTCGTCTGCATAAGAGTGAAAGCTGAGACCGTGTTTGTGAATAATCTGTCCAAGGGGAAGCATGTAGATGGTGAAGAGGAGAAGGTCCAAGAACAGAGCCTTGAAGCATGCCCTGGTTAACTGGGGCAGGGGTGAGTGAGAGGTTCTGATGGTAAAAAACTATTTTCTTTGTGAGAGATATGAGTGAAACCAGGAGAGAGCTGTACCAGTGATGCGAAGAAGGTGAGACAGGCAGTCGAGGAGGATGGTGTGGGATATTGTGTCAAAGGCAGCAGTTAGGTCAAGAAGAATGAGGAGGCTAATGTGTCCAGAATCTGCAGCTATGAGGAGGTCGGTGGTTATTTTGATCAGGGTGGTCTCTGTGGTGAGTGCGAAATCCTGATTGAAAAGGTTCATGAAGCTCATGGTTGGACATGTGTTGCTGGAGTTGGGCAGCAACTGCTTTTTCAAGGATTTTGCTGATGAAGGGAAGGTTGGAGATCGGTCGATAGTTAGAGAGAGATGTTTGTAGATGATGAGGAGAGGGCAGTTGAAGGGGTGGTGGTGCATCTAAGAGGTCTCAGGTTACTGAGCTGCACATGTGGTTTGTTGTGATGATAAACTTCTAAACAAACTTCTAAGATTTTCAAAGATTCGTTGTGGCAAAGTTAGAGCTAACTGATAACAATCAGAGCTCGACTGGATGGTTTAGCAACACCAGAGGAACAGTAGAATTACAAGAAATAATCAATGTTTAAGGGAGAGCAGACAGTTTTCCTAGGATTGTGATGCGGCAACAATCACGCCGGTGTCCTCACACATCCGGGTCATCAAAGTTAAAGTGGGGACACACAGGTGATACAGATGTCCTCTGTTTATGTTAAAGCAGGGTAACATGAGGGATACAGATGTCCTCTGTTTATTCTAAAGTGGGAACACACAGGTGAGACAGATGTCCTCTATTTATGTTAATGTTAGGTTACACATGGGAGACAGATGTCCTCTGTCATTGTTTTATTGTAATCCATATTTACCTGAAAATCAGACCTGTCTTTTTTTTAGGATTTCAACCGGCCAATCACATGCTGACCAAATCACGACCATCTCAGCCTGCATCTCATTGGAATAAAATATTATTTTAACCTAATGGATCCAAGACTGTCTGGCTGCAGGCCTGCACTGTTAGGACCCGCTCCACTGATAGGACCAGAAGTTGATTTAAAGCCTTTCAAAATAAAAGCAAATGTACCAGAAATGCATATTTCTCTGAAGGTAATTCGAAGCGTTTCAAAAAAGCGATAATACCTGGAAATACGCATTTTTCATCTCGTGTGAATATACTTTATTATGGGGGGCTTTATTTTATGTTTACATTGTGAATATAATTTATTTGTGTATTCATGTGTCCGATTAAAAAGATAAAAATAAAAATAGAGAAAATACAAAACAGGATGACCACTTCAAGGGTTATTTTACAGATAAATAAAACAAACTAAATGTACATCTTTTGTTATTATCCCCTAAAACATGAATTGTTTTACACCAGGATTTTAATTTATTCAGTAAATGGATAGCTGTTAATTTGGATAGCAATACAATTTTTTTTTTTTTAAATCTGTTAAAACACCTTATGTGTAATTGCATTATGCTTCAACACTCCAACCAATTGCTGATTGTTCTTTGCTGTTATACCATTATGTATCATTGAAAATGAAACCTCACACTCTTTTGGATTAATTTACTTACTGATTTAGACAAATCTTTAACACATGCATACCTTGTGTGTTCGCAATTGTTCCACCTTATCATAATTCTTTTAATAATTATTTAATATTGTTTTCTATACTGCAATTTTCTTACCTGTGTTGTCGGACCACCTGTATTTAAGTACCCTCTATTGTCTATTATCTCCTCACAGAACATCCACATATCTTCAGTATTATAAAAGATAAACTTAAAAGGCTCCAGAATGGATTCATTGCTTTCTTCTTCATGTGGATCCATGATGTCGACAAACAGCTTTGCTATTTCCTGTGCAGCCTCCTCAGTTTATTTACTGTCCATTTGTAAAATGTCAGGCGTCTCCACTTTGGCTGCAAACAAATGTTTGTTAGCCTGCATCTATTCCGCTGCTTTTTACAGTGATCCACCACTCGGCCCACCACACTGGTCTAGAGTTAAAAAAAGTAATTATTTGGTTAGCCCTAGCCACTGCTACCATAACTACGATAACAGCGCTTAATTTGCTTATACTAATCACGTAGTCAGTGATCATACAGTGATCATTTTGGGGGTTTTCATACATACCAACTCACAGATATATCCAAATAATACATCCATGGCTAATTCCAAAGTTAGCCTACTTAGCACTAGCCACCATTACCATAGCTACATAATAAACAGCCAAAGGTCCAAAAGTCATTTCTTTATAAGGTTACAGGGCAATATATAGGGGTGAACACAATGTTCTAGTGAATAAAGACTTCTTCTGTCGCTTCAAAAATGACCAAAAGTAGTCACTTGACTTTTACCCACCTTCTCTCCACACACACTCTTTAAGGCAAAAACTAACAGCACTGCTTGAGAAAGAAACATTGCTTCGGGTCCTCTCAGTGGAGCGGGTCCTATCAGTGCAGGTCTGCGGCCACTAAGCCTAACTGATGACCTCTGACCTCTGTGTTTTCTTTTGTTCTCTCTCTGTTTCCGTCTGCCTCTCTGACTTCTGTCTCTGTCTGTCTTGGTCTGTCTGTCTGTCTGTCTGTTTGTCTGTCCATCTGTCTCTCTGTCCGTCTGTGTGTCCGTCTGTCTCTGTGTCTCTCTGTCCATCCGTCCGTCTGTCTGTCTGTCTCCATGTCCGTCTGTCTCTCTGACTTCTGTCTATCCCTGTTCGTCTCACTCTGTCTGTCCGTCCGTCTGTCCGTCCGTCCGTCCGTCCGTCCTTCTGTCCGTCTCCATCTCCGTCTGTTTCTCTGACTTCTGTCTGTCTCTCTGTCTGTCTCCAGCGTCAGACCGTCGAGCTGGTCCCTGTCTTCAGAGTGACGTATCAGTGGCGTGGACAGTCTGGTTTCTTTTTCGTCTATGGGACGGATCAGAAGGTCAAAGTTTTGGACTATCCTGCATGCAGCTGCTGCTGCTGCTCACTCATGTGACCCTCTGTCTGTCTGTTTATCCATCCATCCATCCATCCATCCATCTGTCTTTCCATCCATCAGTCTGTCTGTTCATCCATCCATCCATCCCCCTTACCCCCCATCCTGTTCAGATGATCAGATTCCATCATCAGTGTCTGACAGAAACAAACTTTCATGAGGATTCATTCTCTCTGATGTCTCAGTGAAAAAGACAGCTTCATGCCCATCAGGGACATTTGTGGTCCTTTTTTCTGTCTTTGTCTTCTTTGTCTGTACATGTGTGATCAGGATAACTCTGGACGGTCCCCACAGATGTTGATGAAGCTTGGAGGAAATGCTGGTCATGGTTCATGGACGGGATTAACAGGTTTTGGTTGAGACCTGGATCCAGATGCATGTGGCAGCTGGAGGGGTGAGGGCTTGGACCTCAGTTCATTTCACATAACTTCAACCCTGAAGGTAGATGACCGACAACGCTACCTTGGGAATTTCACCCAGAGAATTAACCCATTCACATAAAGGACACAGGGCTGTTACTGATCAGGCAAGAGACATGGTTCCAGTACAGAAAAAAAAAAAACTTTACTGAACAAATCAGGAGATAAAACTATTACAATCTAATTAAAAGGGGATGAGGGAAAAGAGGGCCAGTCACAGGCTGAGGCTTACCAGGGTGAAGAGGGGCTGATGAGAGGGAGAGGGGTACCCCAAAAGAACCTAAAATAACTTTACACTCCAGACGTTTGTGTCAGGCACACACTCAATCGCACAGACATGGAAGGGGCCCAAACCAGGGAAACACAGCACACCAGAAAGGGGGACACCACCACCCTGGACACCAACTCCTTCACCCGTGGCTCCCAGCTCTGAAAGGACAAAACAGAAATTAGAAGGGCCAAATGAACAGAATACAAAGAAACAAATATGCAAACTCAACGGGGAAAAAGGAATAACCCACTACACCCAAATTAGCCAAAATAATATCAATTAAGGACAATAACCAATCCCCCCAGATAACAGGAAAAACAAAATAACGTAAATTTAAATGTTCCCAAACCACTGACAACCCAAAAGGAAAAGAATTTTAGCCGATTTGATTATTCCTCGCAGTAAATAAATGATATTCACAAGATACTAAATAAAGCAATTAATAAAGAACTACAAACCCCAAGAGGAAATTAATCACAAATAAACCCCAAAAGGAAATATTCAAAAGAAAAAAATTAGTCTGATTACAGCTACCAACCAAAAGGTTAACAAAACTGAAGTTTTAAGAACAACTCAAACCATCAAATCCCCACACCATAAAGTCATTAAAATGATGTCATGCACATGCAGACGAAGTTAAAGTAGCATGCAGATGCAATGTCGACGACGTGCACACAACCGGGCTGCTTCGCAGACACAGCCGGGCCCGTGCTCAGGGGAGAGTTCAGCCAAGCAGCAGAGCCCTGCGAAGCAGAAAGCAGAAGACCAAACCAAAGCCCACCAAAGTGGGAAGCAAGGCAAAGCAGCTGTATCCCACGTCTGAGGGGAGGCATCCCCATAGGGCAACACACAGGGGTGTCTAAAAGCCATAACAATCAGTTGTCACGCGTCAATGCAATAAAATGAGGCTGTTGATCAGAGGCAGCCAACAGCTAGCCTACCTGTACCAGTGAGAGCAGCAGCAAGTGCTGGGTGACCCGGAAGCAGATGGAGCCAAGAATCACAGGGCAAGAGGGCCACCACAGGTTTTCCTACCTCCCCTTATAGGGTGCCTCCAGGTGGTCATTGGCTACCACACACCCCAGGTGTCAGGTCTGGATGAGGGTGGCAGACATCTCGTCCTGCTAAAATCTGCCCCTCCTTTTTAATTGATGCACCCACGACCATGTCGCAGTCAGCAGAACTCAAGTCCATGGTCGAAAAACAGCAAACACAGAGCTAGCCACTGCACCAAAAACGCCAGAGGCGAATACAACCCCAGGTGCAGAATCCTTTAAGGACCTTGGAAGGTCGTGATCATTGGAATGCTGCCCCACAGTCGACCGAGTTGTCCGGAGCGCAGCCACTTCCCCAGCAGCAAGGTAGACAGGCTGAGAGACCGACATGTTGTTCAAAGGCGGTTCAACAGGGGGAGTGACAGAAGGGTTGGACACACTGGGCACTAACCCTAACCCTAACCCTAACCCTACCCTTACCCTGACATGCCGGTCGTGGTGGTGTTTCCGTCGATCAGCCGCTGCCTTCAGCCTGTCACAAGCTCCCTCGAAGGCCAACTGCAACCAAGACCGGTGCTCCTGGATCCAGTCCTCAACCTTGCCACCAACAGGTTCTGGGACTCAACCCAACAGGAAGTCAGCCGGGAGTCTGGGCTCCTGACCAAGCATAAGAAAGAAAGGAGACTCACCAGTGGCCTGATGGGGAGTGGTGTTGTACGCATACAATACCTGTGGCAAGCAAGAGTTCCAGTCTCCCTTCCAAGAGACCGGCAGGATATGCAACAAGTCATTCAGCATGCGATTAAATCGTTCACACTGATTATTGCCAGCTGGGCAGTAAGGTGTTATACGCGATTTCTGGATACCATACAGGGAACAAAGCTGCTAGATTGGAGAGCTCTCAAAGTTTCTACCCTGATCCTAATGTGTTTGGGCAGGAACAGCAAACTTAGACAACAACTCCGCTACTGACACCCAAGCCATGGTAGAAGCTCATTGGTCACAGTAGGAAAAGCTAAGGTGAACTTAATTAAAACATTGGTCATAACGAGGACATTTTCAATACTACTTGAGGTGGGTTCCAGCACTGTGAAGTCCATGACCAGAAGCTTGTTGGGCCGAGAAGCCAGCAGATAGCCCATGGAACTTTGTGTAGGCTTTTGGTCGTCCTTGGCAACCTAACACCTGTCACAAGTGTTACACCACCGAAGAACATCAGAGGTCATGCCAGGCCAATAACAGCGCTGCCTTAGCAGCTCTAAGGTTCTCTCTTCACTCCTGGTAAGCCTCAGCCTCTGACTGGCCCCCTTTTCCCCCATCCCCTTTTTAATTAGATTTTAATAGTTTTATCTCCTGATTTGTTCAATAAAGATATTTTTTTTTTGTACTGGAACCATGTCTCTTGCCTGATCAGTAACGGACCTGTGTCCTTAATGTGAATGGGTTAATTCTTTGGGTGAAATTCCCAAGGTGGCATTGTCAGCCATCTACCTTCAGGATTGAAGTTATGTGAAATGGACTGAGGTCCAAGCCCTCACCCCTCATGCAGATCCTGTGCTGATTGAAAGGCTTGTAAACGCAGCGAGAAAGGACAGTTTGACGCATTGATATGATAATATTATGATAATATCTCAGCACATTTTATGTTTTTATTTGTTTTTTATGTAAAGCCCTTTGAGTTGCAGTCTTTGTATGAAAAGTGCTCTATAAATAAAGTTTTGATTGATTGATTGATTGATTTACCTCCCTTTTCCAGCTTTTCTCTGTCCTGTGTGTCACATCCAGTTTTCATGATGAATGAATCCTTGACTAATCTTAATTAATGTTTGTTATGGTTAATAAATCTGTCAGATCTGTGATACTGGTGTCCGATCATTGATTTAACACTTTTACAGCACTGAGTGCCATCAAAGTGTCTCTGTTCATTCTGTTTTTGATATTTTTTATGTAGTCATGCACTTTTAAAGGCAGGTCAGAGGTCGCTTTATGGTTTTTATTTCATTTCGTATCAGCAGTTAAAACTTCCACGCATTTCTAACAGAGAGGTGAGCACAGGTGATTTAGGGGCCTTTTGTGGGGAGTGAATTCCCTAAATATTATCATGGCCCCTCAGGCTGAGCTGAAAGTAATGTGATAATATAACACAAGTAAGTGAATTCAATAAAAAATGAATTATCTATTAAATAAATGAGTGATAAGCCCGCAGTGGTGATAAAGTCTGCTGCAGTCAATGTGGACAATGTTTTCAGGACTGGACTGTCCTCAGCTCAAACTTTCATCAGCTAAAGTCAGCTGTTTATTGAGAACATGTCATCAGACAAACTCAAGCAAATGTGCTCAAACTTTGAATAGAAAAAAAAACCAAGAATAATAACCATTTTTTAAAAAGATCAGGTGGCCACACATTGATCCCTGTCAACAGCTCTCATTTCAGCCCCTTGATCCGCACGTCAGGTCTTCATCCTGAAACACAGAATCATGGTTCAACCAGACCAAACTGACCTGGTTTGGTTTGACCCACACAGTTAAAGAATAACTCATTTACCGACTGATCAGGTCACAAAAGTCAAACTGGATTTGAACCCAGCCTTTCATCATAAACACATTAGTCATAGATTAGTAATAGATAATGATTCTGCCTTCCTGTTATCTCACCTGTGTAGGTGTTCATGTTCTTTAGTCCTCCATCAGGTGTATGTATGTACATAAATAAAGGGTATGTATGTATGTCTGCAAATATGTATACAAATGAAGAGTATGATCCATATGTAAATGAATATGTATACAAATGAGAAGTATGCCCCGTAGGTATATATAAGTACGTATATAAAGGAAAACTAGGCCCTGTGTGTAAATATATATATAAATGAAGAGTACACTCTTAGGTATATATAAGTACGTATATAAATGAAGAGTACTTTCTGTACGTACATTCATATGTATATAAATGAAGGGTAGCCTCAATATGTATAAAAGTATGTGTACAAATGAAGAGTACTTGCACAACATGATAACCGCAGAGGGACAGCTGCCTAGATTCCGGGCTAACGTAAGCAGAAACGGAGGGGTTATGGAGTGGGTAAAATTATATTAAGCCAACTGTTAAACTTCTCTTGACTAATGTAAGAATGCTCATAAATTGGAAGTTTATCCTTCAGACATTCAACAAGTAATGTGAACATTGGTAAATATGTAAAGTTACCCCTGCTGTTAGCATTAGCTCATAGCAATAAGCAAAATGAATACTTCACAGCATTAAAATACTTACATTTCCAGCATCAGGTTTGGCAACGGATTGTTGGTACTGAGCCCGGATTCAGGAAAAGTCTAGCTTTCATGCTGTTGCTAATGAGGGGTACGCTCCATACGTATATAGATACGTATATAAAGGAAGAGTCCGCTTTGTACATATATACATGCATATACATGAAGAGTATGCTCCATACGCAACAAAATAGGTAAATAAATGAGGGGTATGCATTGTATGTATATAAACATGTATAGAAATGAACAGTACGCTCCGTATGTATATAAATATGTAGCCTATATAAATGAACAGTATGCTCCGTATGTATATAAATATGTATATGATAAAAGAGGACGCTCCATATGCCTATAAATATGTATATAAATGAACAGTATGCTCGGATGTATGTATATGAATGAACAGTATGCTCTTGATTTATATAAATATGTATATAAAGAACCGTACGTATCATGAACGATGGCAAAGCAACCCAAAGAAGCAGATGAGGCAGGTCCAAAGTGTAAAAATCAAGGTTTAATGACAGTCCAGGTTCAGTACACCAAGACAGTTCTCAAAACAGGCAGAGGTCAGCAACAGAGGTGGCAGTCAGACTAGCTAGGTTGGGTACAACACAAAATTCAGCAGAGAAGGCAGAGGTATCCTAAAAGGCAAAGGCAAAAAACAAGTCTAGTACCAAAGAGGTCGAGATCAGACGTGACTATGAATGAACGCCTAGAGAGTGACTATACAGTGCTCACAATCCGGCAACAAGACAGGGAAGACACGAGGGTTAAATACACGAGGTGATTGGGGCAATGACAAACAGCTGGGGAGAAACAATCAGGGAGCAGGTGTGACAAGCCGGAACAGGAAGTAAAGCCTGGGGAGACAAGAAAGACAAGGGCGAGTTTCAAAATAAAACAGGAAGTATGCGGACAAACATAAAACAAGAACACAAACAGGGTAACTTGACAATAAGACAAATCATGACACGTACGCTCAGTATGTATGTATATAAATGAACAGTTCTCTCTGTATGTATATAAATATGTATATAAATGAACAGTTCTCTATCTGTATGTATATAAATATGTATATAAATGAACAGTTCTCTCTGTATGTATATAAATATGTATATAAATGGAACAGTTCACTCCATATGTATATAAATATGTATATAAAGGAACAGTTCTCTCTGTATGTATATAAATATGTATATAAACTGAATAGTTCGCTCCGTATAAAATATGTATATAATTGAGCAGTACGCTGGTTTTATATCTTCAGGCAGGCTGTTGTTAACCTCATTTTCTCACACAGGTGAGCAGAGACATGAAGCTCAGGTAAATGGAGTCTATTAAGTTTGTAAAAAATCTAAATATAGGTATCTTCATATTTTTGTAAAAGTATAAAAGTCATAACAAGCTCATGATTCAGTCCACAGGGCTGGACGCACGCCAGTGAAAGACCATCAGAATCTTTTTACAAGCTCTAAACTTTAGTGAGTGATCTGAGGCCATGAAGGACCAGCATGCCTCTGACTCCACCCACCCACACCACCACCCCCCCCACCCCCCCCACACCCCCACCCCCCATCCCCGTGCCCCGCCCTCCCTTACCCCGGCCTCCTCTGTCTCTTCTTCTCTGTTCAGACTTTATCAGCCTGATGTTAACAGCTGACTCAGTCAAGGAGAGCTGCAGCTGGTTTTCACATTAAAAGATTTTAAATCTTTGTTTTATTTTGGAAAGCGAGATCGGAGCCTGTGGCCCCGGAGGGAGAACTGACGGACGGACGGACGGACGGTCTGACTTTAAGGCTGAAGAGGAGCAACAACCAGCTCTGATCTGAGGTGAGACACACAGATCAACATCCAATGGAGACAGAGTCTGATCAGACTGAATAAGACGATTATTAGACTGAATTAAAAGATCATCAGACGGACAAAAGACGAAAATCAGATTGAATAAAACAAAATTAGACTAGATAAAACAATTATCAGACTGGATAGGACAATTATTAGACTGGATTAAAAGATCATCAGAGTGACGAAGACGAAAATCAGATTGAATAAAATAAAAATCAAACTAGATAAAACAATAGGACAATTATTAGACTGGATTAAAAGATCGTCAGACTGAAAATCAGATTGAACAAGACCACAATCAGGCTGAATAAGACAATCATCTTCTTATTCACGACTGGTTGATACTGATCACTGATTGATTATCAGCCGGACACTGCTCAAAGCAGATAGAGGAATGTTTGAGATGAACAGAAACTTTTGGTTTTATTCATTTTTAGTTTATTTAAGTTATCACTGATTCTCAGATTCTGATCCTCTGTGATTGATTATATATAGATTTTATGATCAGTAAATGTTGTATTGATCTGTTTTTAATAGATGTAATTATTAGTTATTGATAGATTCAATAATGGTATATTTTGGGGGTTGTTTGATAAGATCACAAGGATAAAATCGCTAATATTTTAAAAAAACAAAGGTTATAAAGTGATCATGTGAGTCTGTATGATTAGACTCAGAGAAATATCATAATCTATATCAAATCTGGACCTGGGTCATGTGCTGTTATATATCTGTAAAGTCTGATATGTGTCAAAATATCATTTTTATTTAAATATTCAGACCTATGGATCAAACACATGAAATGAAAATCATATTTGTTTGATGTAGAAATTATCATTTTATTCTACTGTTACTTTATCACTGAAATATATTTCTGATTTAACAGAGTGTAATGAGCTGAACCTGTCTTTCTCTTTGTTCATTAAAATCAAATTAAAATCATTTGAAGGGACAATGAGTAGTGTTTTTGAGTATGTATGAGCTAAAAACAAAGTCTACTTTCATAAATATGTCCTCGTTTGTGTCAAATTGCCTCTGCCAATAATCTGACTTGTCCTCCTGAGCGAAGAATTTCTTATCTGTATTTACATAGAACGGTAATAGTGCAGCGGATAACTGAAAAAATTCATTCACATGGTGATGTAAGAAGGAAAATTTGGCGCAATTACTCTCTAAGGGCTACTCTTTTGAAAAATGACGTTGGATACTTGAAAATCAAGATGGTGGCCATTTTTCAAGATTGCCGCCTTAGTAGAAAATTGGTATGAGGAGTGTACGTGGGTCACAGCCTCTTGAAATTTTAAGATTGTAGCTGTTCTTTCAGATTACCACCTGGATCTTCAAATTATAAATTACCATGTTAATTTGAGTTCCTATAAAAAAGCAAAGATTGTTTTTTTTGGCTGTGTTTTGTCTAACTCCTTCCCTTGACCTGTCCGATTTGGTAAAATCTGCCAGGAGTTTCCTCCGAACAGCATAGCTCTCAGGGTTGATCGAAGTACACAAGCCCCCTTACCATAACATGGTAAAAGTCAGAAGGGAGTTTTTTTTGGTTTGTTTTGGTTTCTTTGATTGTTTTTTGCTTTCTATGTATATACATATATATATATATATATATATATATATATATATATTATATACATACATACATACACTACTGGTCAGAAGTTTTAGAACACCACAATTTTTCCAGTTTTTTACTGATGGTATTCAGTTTAATGTGTCATTGCACTCTGAAATGAAAGCACAGTACAAATAAGCAAATTGGAGTGAAAAAGAAATCATGAAATCAGTTTATAGGCCCAAATGTATTCTAAACTCTTGTCTCATCAGAGTAGCCACCTTGGCAGATATAACAGCTGAACACACTCGAGGCGTTCTTTCTACAATAGAAATCAAATATTCTTCAGAAAGTTTCTTCCCACGTCTGCTGCAGAAGTTTCCATAAAACGTGTGGCAATTGTAGGCTGCTTTGCTTTTACTCTTCTGTCCAGTTCATCCCAAACCAGCTCCATGGGGTTCAAGTCTGGAGACTGTGCTGCCACTCCATGTTTTCAAGCTTACCATCTTGTTCTTTTTTCCTGAGGTAGTTCTGGCAGAGCCTTGGACTGATGTTTTGGGTCATTATCTGTAGG
>JBAMNC010002322.1:0-43517 GCA_037902135.1 Cetoscarus ocellatus
GGGAAAACACCCTAGTATGTGTTTTTAGGCCCTTTTTGACCCAGAAATGCATTTTTTAGCCGTTTTGATTTTTCGGCCCGACCAAAAATGCGCTAAAACATGGCTTTTTAGGCCTCAAACAGGCGGGGAAAACGCCCTAGTGCATGTTTTTAGGCCCTATTCCACCTAACAACGCAGTTTTTAGCCCTTTTGGGGGAGGTCAAATTTTGAAAAAAATCGACATCTTAACATATGACTTTTTTTCAATTTTGGGCCCAACCAAAAATGTGCTCAAATATGGCTCTTTAGGCAGTAAACAGGCAGGAAAACACCCAGTATGTGTTTTTAGGCCCTTTTTGACCCAGAAATGCATTTTTTAGCCGTTTTGATTTTCGGCCCGACCAAAAATGCGCTAAAACATGGCTTTTTAGGCCTCAAACAGGCGGGAAAACGCCCTAGTGCTTAGGCCCTATTCCACCTAACAACGCAGTTTTTAGCCCTTTTGGGGGAGGTCAAATTTTGAAAAAAATCGACATGCTAACATATGACTTTTTTTCAATTTTGGGCCCAACCAAAAATGTGCTCAAATATGGCTCTTTAGGCAGTAAACAGGCAGGAAAACACCCTAGTATGTGTTTTAGGCCCTTTTTGACCCAGAAATGCATTTTTTAGCCGTTTTGATTTTTCGGCCCGACCAAAAATGCGCTAAAACATGGCTTTTTAGGCCTCAAACAGGCGGGAAAACGCCCTAGTGCATGTTTTTAGGCCCTATTCCACCTAACAACGCAGTTTTTAGCCCTTTTGGGGGAGGTCAAATTTTGAAAAAAATCGACATGCTAACATATGACTTTTTTTCAATTTTGGGCCCAACCAAAAATGTGCTCAAATATGGCTCTTTAGGCAGTAAACAGGCAGGAAAACACCCTAGTATATGTTTTTAGGCCCTTTTTGACCCAGAAATGCATTTTTTAGCCGTTTTGATTTTTCGGCCCGACCAAAAATGCGCTAAAACATGGCTTTTTAGGCCTCAAACAGGCGGGAAAACGCCCTAGTGCATGTTTTTAGGCCCTATTCCACCTAACAACGCAGTTTTTAGCCCTTTGGGGGAGGTCAAATTTTGAAAAAAATCGACATGCTAACATATGACTTTTTTTCAATTTTGGGCCCAACCAAAAATGTGCTCAAATATGGCTCTTTAGGCAGTAAACAGGCAGGAAAACACCCTAGTATGTGTTTTTAGGCCCTTTTTGACCCAGAAATGCATTTTTTAGCCGTTTTGATTTTTCAGCCCGACCAAAAATGCGCTAAAACATGGCTTTTTAGGCCTCAAACAGGCGGGAAAACGCCCTAGTGCATGTTTTTAGGCCCTATTCCACCTAACAACGCAGTTTTTAGCCCTTTTGGGGGAGGTCAAATTTTGAAAAAAATCGACATGCTAACATATGACTTTTTTTCAATTTTGGGCCCAACCAAAAATGTGCTCAAATATGGCTCTTTAGGCAGTAAACAGGCAGGAAAACACCCTAGTATGTGTTTTTAGGCCCTTTTTGACCCAGAAATGCATTTTTTAGCCGTTTTGATTTTTCGGCCCGACTAAAAATGCGCTAAAACATGGCTTTTTAGGCCTCAAACAGGCGGGAAAACGCCCTAGTGCATGTTTTTAGGCCCTATTCCACCTAACAACGCAGTTTTTAGCCCTTTTGGGGGAGGTCAAATTTTGAAAAAATCGACATGCTAACATATGACTTTTTTTCCATTTTGGGCCCAACCAAAAATGTGCTCAAATATGGCTCTTTAGGCAGTAAACAGGCAGGAAAACACCCTAGTATGTGTTTTTAGGCCCTTTTTGACCCAGAAATGCATTTTTTAGCCGTTTTGATTTTTCAGCCCGACCAAAAATGCGCTAAAACATGGCTTTTTAGGCCTCAAACAGGCGGGAAAACGCCCTAGTGCATGTTTTTAGGCCCTATTCCACCTAACAACGCAGTTTTTAGCCCTTTTGGGGGAGGTCAAATTTTGAAAAAAATCGACATGCTAACATATGACTTTTTTTCAATTTTGGGCCCAACCAAAAATGTGCTCAAATATGGCTCTTTAGGCAGTAAACAGGCAGGAAAACACCCTAGTATGTGTTTTTAGGCCCTTTTTGACCCAGAAATGCATTTTTTAGCCGTTTTGATTTTTCGGCCCGACCAAAAATGCGCTAAAACATGGCTTTTTAGGCCTCAAACAGGCGGGAAAACGCCCTAGTGGATGTTTTTAGGCCCTATTCCACCTAACAACGCAGTTTTTAGCCCTTTTGGGGAGGTCAAATTTTGAAAAAATCGACATGCTAACATATGACTTTTTTTCAATTTTGGGCCCAACCAAAAATGTGCTCAAATAGGCTCTTTAGGCAGTAAACGGGCAGGAAAACACCCTAGTATGTGTTTTTAGGCCCTTTTTGACCCAGAAATGCATTTTTTAGCCGTTTTGATTTTTCGGCCCGACCAAAAATGCGCTAAAACATGGCTTTTTAGGCCTCAAACAGGCGGGAAAACGCCCTAGTGCATGTTTTTAGGCCCTATTCCACCTAACAACGCAGTTTTTAGCCCTTTTGGGGGAGGTCAAATTTTGAAAAAAATCGACATGCTAACATATGACTTTTTTTCAATTTTGGGCCCAACCAAAAATGTGCTCAAATATGGCTCTTTAGGCAGTAAACAGGCAGGAAAACACCCTAGTATGTGTTTTTAGGCCCTTTTTGACCCAGAAATGCATTTTTTAGCCGTTTTGATTTTTCGGCCCGACCAAAAATGCGCTAAAACATGGCTTTTTAGGCCTCAAACAGGCGGGAAAACGCCCTAGTGCATGTTTTTAGGCCCTATTCCACCTAACAACGCAGTTTTTAGCCCTTTTGGGGGAGGTCAAATTTTGAAAAAAATCGACATGCTAACATATGACTTTTTTTCAATTTTGGGCCCAACCAAAAATGTGCTCAAATATGGCTCTTTAGGCAGTAACAGGCAGGAAAACACCCTAGTATGTGTTTTTAGGCCCTTTTTGACCCAGAAATGCATTTTTTAGCCGTTTTGATTTTTCGGCCCGACCAAAAATGCGCTAAAACATGGCTTTTTAGGCCTCAAACAGGCGGGAAAACGCCCTAGTGCATGTTTTTAGGCCCTATTCCACCTAACAACGCAGTTTTTAGCCCTTTTGGGGGAGGTCAAATTTTGAAAAAAATCGACATGCTAACATATGACTTTTTTTCAATTTTGGGCCCAACCAAAAATGTGCTCAAATATGGCTCTTTAGGCAGTAAACAGGCAGGAAAACACCCTAGTACGTGTTTTTTGGCCCTTTTTGACCCAGAAATGCATTTTTTTAGCCCTTTTTGATTCATCGTCCCGATGAAAAATGCGCTAAAACATGGCTTTTTAGGCCTCAAACAGGCGGGAAAACGCCCTAGTGCATGTTTTTAGGCCCTATTCCACCTAACAACGCAGTTTTTAGCCCTTTTGGGGGAGGTCAAATTTTGAAAAAATTGACATGCTAACATATGACTTTTTTTCCATTTTGGGCCCAACCAAAAATGTGCTCAAATATGGCTCTTTAGGCAGTAAACAGGCAGGAAAACACCCTAGTACGTGTTTTTAGGCCCTTTTTGACCCAGAAATGCATTTTTTAGCCTTTTGATTTTTCGGCCCGACCAAAAATGCGCTAAAACATGGCTTTTTAGGCCTCAAACAGGCGGGAAAACACCCTAGTGCATCTTTTTAGGCCCTATTCCACCTAACAACGCAGTTTTTAGCCCTTTTGGGGGAGGTCAAATTTTGAAAAAATCGACATGCTAACATATGACTTTTTTTCCATTTTGGGCCCAACCAAAAATGTGCTCAAATATGGCTCTTTAGGCAGTAAACAGGCAGGAAAACACCCTAGTACGTGTTTTTAGGCCCTTTTTGACCCAGAAATGCATTTTTTAGATGTTTTGATTTTTCAGCCCGACCAAAAATGCGATAAAACATGGCTTTTTAGGCCTCAAACAGGCGGGAAAACGCCCTAGTGCATGTTTTTAGGCCCTTTTCCACCTAACAACGCAGTTTTTAGCCCTTTTGGGGGAGGTCAAATTTTGAAAAAATGGACATGCTAACATATGACTTTTTTTCCATTTTGGGCCCAACCAAAAATGTGCTCAAATATGGCTCTTTAGGCAGTAAACAGGCAGGAAAACACCCTAGTATGTGTTTTTAGGCCCTTTTTGACCCAGAAATGCATTTTTTAGCCGTTTTGATTTTTCAGCCCGACCAAAAATGCGCTAAAACATGGCTTTTTAGGCCTCAAACAGGCGGGAAAACGCCCTAGTGCATGTTTTTTAGGCCCTATTCCACCTAACAACGCAGTTTTTAGCCCTTTTGGGGGAGGTCAAATTTTGAAAAAAATCGACATGCTAACATATGACTTTTTTTCAATTTTGGGCCCAACCAAAAATGTGCTCAAATATGGCTCTTTAGGCAGTAAACAGGCAGGAAAACACCTAGTATGTGTTTTTAGGCCCTTTTTGACCCAGAAATGCATTTTTTAGCCGTTTTGATTTTTCGGCCCGACCAAAAATGCGCTAAAACATGGCTTTTTAGGCCTCAAACAGGCGGGAAAACGCCCTAGTGCATGTTTTTAGGCCCTATTCCACCTAACAACGCAGTTTTTAGCCCTTTTGGGGGAGGTCAAATTTTGAAAAAAATCGACATGCTAACATATGACTTTTTTTCAATTTTGGGCCCAACCAAAAATGTGCTCAAATATGGCTCTTTAGGCAGTAAACAGGCAGGAAAACACCCTAGTATGTGTTTTTAGGCCCTTTTTGACCCAGAAATGCATTTTTTAGCCGTTTTGATTTTCGGCCCGACCAAAAATGCGCTAAAACATGGCTTTTTAGGCCTCAAACAGGCGGGAAAACGCCCTAGTGCATGTTTTTAGGCCCTATTCCACCTAACAACGCAGTTTTTAGCCCTTTTGGGGGAGGTCAAATTTTGAAAAAAATCGACATGCTAACATATGACTTTTTTTCAATTTTGGGCCCAACCAAAAATGTGCTCAAATATGGCTCTTTAGGCAGTAAACAGGCAGGAAAACACCCTAGTATGTGTTTTTAGGCCCTTTTTGACCCAGAAATGCATTTTTTAGCCGTTTTGATTTTTCGGCCCGACCAAAAATGCGCTAAAACATGGCTTTTTAGGCCTCAAACAGGCGGGAAAACGCCCTAGTGCATGTTTTTAGGCCCTATTCCACCTAACAACGCAGTTTTTAGCCCTTTTGGGGGAGGTCAAATTTTGAAAAAAATCGACATGCTAACATATGACTTTTTTTCAATTTTGGGCCCAACCAAAAATGTGCTCAAATATGGCTCTTTAGGCAGTAAACAGGCAGGAAAACACCCTAGTATGTGTTTTTAGGCCCTTTTTGACCCAGAAATGCATTTTTTAGCCGTTTTGATTTTTCGGCCCGACCAAAAATGCGCTAAAACATGGCTTTTTAGGCCTCAAACAGGCGGGAAAACGCCCTAGTGCATGTTTTTAGGCCCTATTCCACCTAACAACGCAGTTTTTAGCCCTTTTGGGGGAGGTCAAATTTTGAAAAAAATCGACATGCTAACATATGACTTTTTTTCAATTTTGGGCCCAACCAAAAATGTGCTCAAATATGGCTCTTTAGGCAGTAAACAGGCAGGAAAACACCCTAGTATGTGTTTTTAGGCCCTTTTTGACCCAGAAATGCATTTTTTAGCCGTTTTGATTTTTCGGCCCGACCAAAAATGCGCTAAAACATGGCTTTTTAGGCCTCAAACAGGCGGGAAAACGCCCTAGTGCATGTTTTTAGGCCCTATTCCACCTAACAACGCAGTTTTTAGCCCTTTTGGGGGAGGTCAAATTTTGAAAAAAATCGACATGCTAACATATGACTTTTTTTCAATTTTGGGCCCAACCAAAAATGTGCTCAAATATGGCTCTTTAGGCAGTAAACAGGCAGGAAAACACCCTAGTATGTGTTTTTAGGCCCTTTTTGACCCAGAAATGCATTTTTTAGCCGTTTTGATTTTTCGGCCGACCAAAAATGCGCTAAAACATGGCTTTTTAGGCCTCAAACAGGCGGGAAAACGCCCTAGTGCATGTTTTTAGGCCCTATTCCACCTAACAACGCAGTTTTTAGCCCTTTTGGGGGAGGTCAAATTTTGAAAAAAATCGACATGCTAACATATGACTTTTTTTCAATTTTGGGCCCAACCAAAAATGTGCTCAAATATGGCTCTTTAGGCAGTAAACAGGCAGGAAAACACCCTAGTATGTGTTTTTAGGCCCTTTTTGACCCAGAAATGCATTTTTTAGCCGTTTTGATTTTTCGGCCGACCAAAAATGCGCTAAAACATGGCTTTTTAGGCCTCAAACAGGCGGGAAAACGCCCTAGTGCATGTTTTTAGGCCCTATTCCACCTAACAACGCAGTTTTTAGCCCTTTTGGGGGAGGTCAAATTTTGAAAAAAATCGACATGCTAACATATGACTTTTTTTCAATTTTGGGCCCAACCAAAAATGTGCTCAAATATGGCTCTTTAGGCAGTAAACAGGCAGGAAAACACCCTAGTATGTGTTTTTAGGCCCTTTTTGACCCAGAAATGCATTTTTTAGCCGTTTTGATTTTTCGCCCGACCAAAAATGCGCTAAAACATGGCTTTTTAGGCCTCAAACAGGCGGGAAAACGCCCTAGTGCATGTTTTTAGGCCCTATTCCACCTAACAACGCAGTTTTTAGCCCTTTTGGGGAGGTCAAATTTTGAAAAAAATCGACATGCTAACATATGACTTTTTTTCAATTTTGGGCCCAACCAAAAATGTGCTCAAATATGGCTCTTTAGGCAGTAAACAGGCAGGAAAACACCCTAGTATGTGTTTTTAGGCCCTTTTTGACCCAGAAATGCATTTTTTAGCCGTTTTGATTTTTCGGCCCGACCAAAAATGCGCTAAAACATGGCTTTTTAGGCCTCAAACAGGCGGGAAAATGCCCTAGTGCATGTTTTTAGGCCCTATTCCACCTAACAACGCAGTTTTTAGCCCTTTTGGGGGAGGTCAAATTTTGAAAAAAATCGACATGCTAACATATGACTTTTTTTCAATTTTGGGCCCAACCAAAAATGTGCTCAAATATGGCTCTTTAGGCAGTAAACAGGCAGGAAAACACCCTAGTATGTGTTTTTAGGCCCTTTTTGACCCAGAAATGCATTTTTTAGCCGTTTTGATTTTTCGGCCCGACCAAAAATGCGCTAAAACATGGCTTTTTAGGCCTCAAACAGGCGGGAAAACGCCCTAGTGCATGTTTTTAGGCCCTATTCCACCTAACAACGCAGTTTTTAGCCCTTTTGGGGGAGGTCAAATTTTGAAAAAAATCGACATGCTAACATATGACTTTTTTTCAATTTTGGGCCCAACCAAAAATGTGCTCAAATATGGCTCTTTAGGCAGTAAACAGGCAGGAAAACACCCTAGTATGTGTTTTTAGGCCCTTTTTGACCCAGAAATGCATTTTTTAGCCGTTTTGATTTTTCGGCCCGACCAAAAATGCGCTAAAACATGGCTTTTTAGGCCTCAAACAGGCGGGAAAACGCCCTAGTGCATGTTTTTAGGCCCTATTCCACCTAACAACGCAGTTTTTAGCCCTTTTGGGGGAGGTCAAATTTTGAAAAAAATCGACATGCTAACATATGACTTTTTTTCAATTTTGGGCCCAACCAAAAATGTGCTCAAATATGGCTCTTTAGGCAGTAAACAGGCAGGAAAACACCCTAGTATGTGTTTTTAGGCCCTTTTTGACCAGAAATGCATTTTTTAGCCGTTTTGATTTTTCGGCCCGACCAAAAATGCGCTAAAACATGGCTTTTTAGGCCTCAAACAGGCGGGAAAACGCCCTAGTGCATGTTTTTAGGCCCTATTCCACCTAACAACGCAGTTTTTAGCCCTTTTGGGGGAGGTCAAATTTTGAAAAAAATCGACATGCTAACATATGACTTTTTTTCAATTTTGGGCCCAACCAAAAATGTGCTCAAATATGGCTCTTTAGGCAGTAAACAGGCAGGAAAACACCCTAGTATGTGTTTTTAGGCCCTTTTTGACCCAGAAATGCATTTTTTAGCCGTTTTGATTTTTCGGCCGACCAAAAATGCGCTAAAACATGGCTTTTTAGGCCTCAAACAGGCGGGAAAACGCCCTAGTGCATGTTTTTAGGCCCTATTCCACCTAACAACGCAGTTTTTAGCCCTTTTGGGGGAGGTCAAATTTTGAAAAAAATCGACATGCTAACATATGACTTTTTTTCAATTTTGGGCCCAACCAAAAATGTGCTCAAATATGGCTCTTTAGGCAGTAAACAGGCAGGAAAACACCCTAGTATGTGTTTTTAGGCCCTTTTTGACCCAGAAATGCATTTTTTAGCCGTTTTGATTTTTCGGCCCGACCAAAAATGCGCTAAAACATGGCTTTTTAGGCCTCAAACAGGCGGGAAAACGCCCTAGTGCATGTTTTTAGGCCCTATTCCACCTAACAACGCAGTTTTTAGCCCTTTTGGGGGAGGTCAAATTTTGAAAAAAATCGACATGCTAACATATGACTTTTTTTCAATTTTGGGCCCAACCAAAAATGTGCTCAAATATGGCTCTTTAGGCAGTAAACAGGCAGGAAAACACCCTAGTATGTGTTTTTAGGCCCTTTTTGACCCAGAAATGCATTTTTTAGCCGTTTTGATTTTTCGGCCGACCAAAAATGCGCTAAAACATGGCTTTTTAGGCCTCAAACAGGCGGGAAAACGCCCTAGTGCATGTTTTTAGGCCCTATTCCACCTAACAACGCAGTTTTTAGCCCTTTTGGGGGAGGTCAAATTTTGAAAAAAATCGACATGCTAACATATGACTTTTTTTCAATTTTGGGCCCAACCAAAAATGTGCTCAAATATGGCTCTTTAGGCAGTAAACAGGCAGGAAAACACCCTAGTATGTGTTTTTAGGCCCTTTTTGACCCAGAAATGCATTTTTTAGCCGTTTTGATTTTTCGGCCGACCAAAAATGCGCTAAAACATGGCTTTTTAGGCCTCAAACAGGCGGGAAAACGCCCTAGTGCATGTTTTTAGGCCCTATTCCACCTAACAACGCAGTTTTTAGCCCTTTTGGGGGAGGTCAAATTTTGAAAAAAATCGACATGCTAACATATGACTTTTTTTCAATTTTGGGCCCAACCAAAAATGTGCTCAAATATGGCTCTTTAGGCTGTAAACAGAAAGGAAAACACCCTAGTATGTGTTTTTTGGCCTTTTTGACCCAGAAATGCACTTTTTTAGCCCTTTTTGATTTTTCGTCCCATCCAAAAATGTGCTAAAACATGGCTTTTTAGGCCTCAAAAAGGCGGGAAAACGCCCTAGTGCATGTTTTTAGGCCCTATTCCACCTAACAACGCAGTTTTTAGCCCTTTTGGGGGAGGTCAAATTTTGAAAAAAATCGACATGCTAACATATGACTTTTTTTCCATTTTGGGCCCAACCAAAAATGTGCTCAAATATGGCTCTTTAGGCAGTAAACAGGCAGGAAAACACCCTAGTATGTGTTTTTAGGCCCTTTTTGACCCAGAAATGCATTTTTTAGCCGTTTTGATTTTTCGGCCCGACCAAAAATGCGCTAAAACATGGCTTTTTAGGCCTCAAACAGGCGGGAAAACGCCCTAGTGCATGTTTTTAGGCCCTATTCCACCTAACAACGCAGTTTTTAGCCCTTTTGGGGGAGGTCAAATTTTGAAAAAAATCGACATGCTAACATATGACTTTTTTTCAATTTTGGGCCCAACCAAAAATGTGCTCAAATATGGCTCTTTAGGCAGTAAACAGGCAGGAAAACACCCTAGTATGTGTTTTTAGGCCCTTTTTGACCCAGAAATGCATTTTTTAGCCGTTTTGATTTTTCGGCCCGACCAAAAATGCGCTAAAACATGGCTTTTTAGGCCTCAAACAGGCGGGAAAACGCCCTAGTGCATGTTTTTAGGCCCTATTCCACCTAACAACGCAGTTTTTAGCCCTTTTGGGGGAGGTCAAATTTTGAAAAAAATCGACATGCTAACATATGACTTTTTTTCAATTTTGGGCCCAACCAAAAATGTGCTCAAATATGGCTCTTTAGGCAGTAAACAGGCAGGAAAACACCCTAGTATGTGTTTTTAGGCCCTTTTTGACCAGAAATGCATTTTTTAGCCGTTTTGATTTTTCGGCCCGACCAAAAATGCGCTAAAACATGGCTTTTTAGGCCTCAAACAGGCGGGAAAACGCCCTAGTGCATGTTTTTAGGCCCTATTCCACCTAACAACGCAGTTTTTAGCCCTTTTGGGGGAGGTCAAATTTTGAAAAAAATCGACATGCTAACATATGACTTTTTTTCAATTTTGGGCCCAACCAAAAATGTGCTCAAATATGGCTCTTTAGGCAGTAAACAGGCAGGAAAACACCCTAGTATGTGTTTTTAGGCCCTTTTTGACCCAGAAATGCATTTTTTAGCCGTTTTGATTTTTCGGCCGACCAAAAATGCGCTAAAACATGGCTTTTTAGGCCTCAAACAGGCGGGAAAACGCCCTAGTGCATGTTTTTAGGCCCTATTCCACCTAACAACGCAGTTTTTAGCCCTTTTGGGGGAGGTCAAATTTTGAAAAAAATCGACATGCTAACATATGACTTTTTTTCAATTTTGGGCCCAACCAAAAATGTGCTCAAATATGGCTCTTTAGGCAGTAAACAGGCAGGAAAACACCCTAGTATGTGTTTTTAGGCCCTTTTTGACCCAGAAATGCATTTTTTAGCCGTTTTGATTTTTCGGCCCGACCAAAAATGCGCTAAAACATGGCTTTTTAGGCCTCAAACAGGCGGGAAAACGCCCTAGTGCATGTTTTTAGGCCCTATTCCACCTAACAACGCAGTTTTTAGCCCTTTTGGGGGAGGTCAAATTTTGAAAAAAATCGACATGCTAACATATGACTTTTTTTCAATTTTGGGCCCAACCAAAAATGTGCTCAAATATGGCTCTTTAGGCAGTAAACAGGCAGGAAAACACCCTAGTATGTGTTTTTAGGCCCTTTTTGACCCAGAAATGCATTTTTTAGCCGTTTTGATTTTTCGGCCCGACCAAAAATGCGCTAAAACATGGCTTTTTAGGCCTCAAACAGGCGGGAAAACGCCCTAGTGCATGTTTTTAGGCCCTATTCCACCTAACAACGCAGTTTTTAGCCCTTTTGGGGGAGGTCAAATTTTGAAAAAAATCGACATGCTAACATATGACTTTTTTTCAATTTTGGGCCCAACCAAAAATGTGCTCAAATATGGCTCTTTAGGCAGTAAACAGGCAGGAAAACACCCTAGTATGTGTTTTTAGGCCCTTTTTGACCCAGAAATGCATTTTTTAGCCGTTTTGATTTTTCGGCCCGACCAAAAATGCGCTAAAACATGGCTTTTTAGGCCTCAAACAGGCGGGGAAAACGCCCTAGTGCATGTTTTTAGGCCCTATTCCACCTAACAACGCAGTTTTTAGCCCTTTTGGGGGAGGTCAAATTTTGAAAAAAATCGACATGCTAACATATGACTTTTTTTCAATTTTGGGCCCAACCAAAAATGTGCTCAAATATGGCTCTTTAGGCAGTAAAACAGGCAGGAAAACACCCTAGTATGTGTTTTTAGGCCCTTTTTGACCCAGAAATGCATTTTTTAGCCGTTTTGATTTTTCGGCCGACCAAAAATGCGCTAAAACATGGCTTTTGGGCCTCAAACAGGCGGGAAAACGCCCTAGTGCATGTTTTTAGGCCCTATTCCACCTAACAACGCAGTTTTTAGCCCTTTTGGGGGAGGTCAAATTTTGAAAAAATCGACATGCTAACATATGACTTTTTTTCCATTTTGGGCCCAACCAAAAATGTGCTCAAATATGGCTCTTTAGGCAGTAAACAGGCAGGAAAACACCCTAGTATGTGTTTTTAGGCCCTTTTTGACCCAGAAATGCATTTTTTAGCCGTTTTGATTTTTCGGCCCGACCAAAAATGCGCTAAAACATGGCTTTTTAGGCCTCAAACAGGCGGGAAAACGCCCTAGTGCATGTTTTTAGGCCCTATTCCACCTAACAACGCAGTTTTTAGCCCTTTTGGGGGAGGTCAAATTTTGAAAAAATCGACATGCAAACATATGACTTTTTTTCAATTTTGGGCCCAACCAAAATGTGCTCAAATATGGCTCTTTAGGCAGTAAACAGGCAGGAAACCGCCCTAGTATGTGTTTTTAGGCCCTTTTTGACCCAGAAATGCATTTATTTAGCGCAGTTCTTGATTTTTCGGCCCCACCAAAAATGCCGCTAAAATATGGGCTTTTTTTAGGCCTCTAAAACAGGCGGGGAAAATGCCCTAGTGCATATTTTTAGGCCCTATTCCACCTAACAACGCAGTTTTTAGCCCTTTTGGGGGAGGTCAAATTTTGAAAAAAATCGACATGCTAACATATGACTTTTTTTCAATTTTGGGCCCAACCAAAAATGTGCTCAAATATGGCTCTTTAGGCAGTAAACAGGCAGGAAAACAGCCCTAGTATGTGTTTTTAGGCCCTTTTTGACCCAGAAATGCATTTTTTAGCTCTTTTTGATTTTTCGGCCCCGACCAAAAATGCGCTAAAACATGGCTTTTTAGGCCTCAAACAGGCGGGGAAAATGCCCTAGTGCATGTTTTTTAGGCCCTATTCCACCTAACAACGCAGTTTTTAGCCCTTTTGGGGGAGGTCAAATTTTGAAAAAAATCGACATGCTAACATATGACTTTTTTTCAATTTTGGGCCCAACCAAAAATGTGCTTCAAATATGGCTCTTTAGGCAGGTAAACAGGCAGGAAAACACCCTAGTATGTGTTTTTAGGCCCTTTTTGACCCAGAAATGCATTTTTTAGCCGTTTTGATTTTTCGGCCCCACCAAAAATGCGCTAAAACATGGCTTTTTAGGCCTCAAACAAGCGGGAAAATGCCCTAGTGCATGTTTTTAGGCCCTATTCTACGAAACAACGCAGTTTTTAGCCCTTTTGGGGAAGGTCAAATTTTGAAAAAAATCGACATGCTAACATATGACTTTTTTTCAATTTTGGGCCCAACCAAAAATGTGCTCAAATATGGCTCTTTAGGCAGTAAACAGGCAGGAAAACTCCCTAGTATGTGTTTTTAGGCCCTTTTTGACCCAGAAATGCATATTTTAGCCGTTTTGATTTTTCGGCCTCCCACCAAAAATGCGCTAAACATGGCTTTTTAGGCCTCAAACAGGCGGGGAAAATGCCCTAGTGCATGTTTTTAGGCCCTATTTCCACCTAACAACGCAGTTTTTTAGCCCTTTTGGGGGAGGTCAAATTTGAAAAAAATCGACATGCTAACATATGACTTTTTTTCAATTTTGGGCCCAACCAAAAATGTGCTCAAATATGGCTCTTTAGGCAGTAAACAGGCAGGAAAACACCCTAGTATGTGTTTTTAGGCCCTTTTTGACGCCAGAAATGCATTTTTTTAGCCGTTTTGATTTTTTCGGCCCCACCAAAAATGCGCTAAAACATGGCTTTTTAGGCCTCAAACAGGCGGGGGGGGGGAAAATGCCCTAGTGCATGTTTTTTAGGCCCTATTCCACCTAACAACGCAGTTTTTAGCCCTTTTGGGGGAGGTCAAATTTTGAAAAAAATCGACATGCTAACATATGACTTTTTTTCAATTTTGGGCCCAACCAAAAAATGTGCTCAAATATGGCTCTTTAGGCAGTAAACAGGCAGGGAAAACACCCTAGGTATGTGTTTTTAGGCCCTTTTTGACCCAGAAATGCATTTTTTAGCCGTTTTGATTTTTCGGCCCCACCAAAAATGCGCTTAAACATGGCTTTTTAGGCCTCAAACAGGCGGGGAAAATGCCCTAGTGCTTGTTTTTAGGCCCTATTCTACCTAACAACGCAGTTTTTAGCCCTTTTGGGGGAGGTCAAATTTTGAAAAAAATCGACATGCTAACATATGACTTTTTTTTCAATTTTGGGCCCAACCAAAAATGTGCTCAAATATGGCTCTTTAGGCAGTAAACAGGCAGGAAAACACCCTAGTATGTGTTTTTAGGCCCTTTTTGACCCAGAAATGCATTTTTTAGCTCTTTTTGATTTTCGGCCCGACCAAAAATGCGCTAAAATATGGCTTTTTAGGCCTCAAACAGGCGGGAAAAATGCCCTAGTGCATGTTTTTAGGCCCTATTCTCACCTAACAACGCAGTTTTTAGCCCTTTTGGGGGAGGTCAAATTTGAAAAAAATCGACATGCTAACATATGACTTTTTTTCAATTTTGGGCCCAACCAAAAATGTGCTCAAATATGGCTCTTTAGGCAGTAAACAGGCAGGAAAACACCCTAGTATGTGTTTTTAGGCCCTTTTTGACCCAGAAATGCATTTTTTTAGCCGTTTTGATTTTTCGGCCCCACCAAAAATGCGCTAAAACATGGCTTTTTAGGCCTCAAACAGGCGGGAAAATGCCCTAGTGCATGTTTTTAGGCCCTATTCCACCTAACAACGCAGTTTTTAGCCCTTTTGGGGGAGGTCAAATTTTGAAAAAAATCGACATGCTAACATATGACTTTTTTTCAATTTTGGGCCCAACCAAAAATGTGCTCAAATATGGCTCTTTAGGCAGTAAACAGGCAGGAAAACACCCTAGTATGTGTTTTTAGGCCCTTTTTGACCCAGAAATGCATTTTTTAGCCGTTTTGATTTTTCGGCCCCACCAAAAATGCGCTAAAACATGGCTTTTTAGGCCTCAAACAGGCGGGAAAATGCCCTAGTGCATATTTTTAGGCCCTATTCCACCTAACAACGCAGTTTTTAGCCCTTTTGGGGGAGGTCAAATTTTGAAAAAAATCGACATGCTAACATATGACTTTTTTTCAATTTTGGGCCCAACCAAAAATGTGCTCAAATATGGCTCTTTAGGCAGTAAACAGGCAGGGAAAACACCCTAGTATGTGTTTTTAGGCCCTTTTTGACCCAGAAATGCATTTTTTAGCCGTTTTGATTTTTCGGCCCCACCAAAAATGCGCTAAAACATGGCTTTTTAGGCCTCAAACAGGCGGGAAAATGCCCTAGTGCTTGTTTTTAGGCCCTATTCTACCTAACAACGCAGTTTTTAGCCCTTTTGGGGGAGGTCAAATTTTGAAAAAAATCGACATGCTAACATATGACTTTTTTTCAATTTTGGGCCCAACCAAAAATGTGCTCAAATATGGCTCTTTAGGCAGTAAACAGGCAGGAAAACACCCTAGTATGTGTTTTTAGGCCCTTTTTGACCCAGAAATGCATTTTTTAGCTCTTTTTGATTTTCGGCCCGACCAAAAATGCGCTAAAATATGGCTTTTTAGGCCTCAAACAGGCGGGAAAATGCCCTAGTGCATGTTTTTAGGCCCTATTCTACCTAACAACGCAGTTTTTAGCCCTTTTGGGGGAGGTCAAATTTTGAAAAAAATCGACATGCTAACATATGACTTTTTTTCAATTTTGGGCCCAACCAAAAATGTGCTCAAATATGGCTCTTTAGGCAGTAAACAGGCAGGAAAACACCCTAGTATGTGTTTTTAGGCCCTTTTTGACCCAGAAATGCATTTTTTAGCCGTTTTGATTTTTCGGCCCCACCAAAAATGCGCTAAAACATGGCTTTTTAGGCCTCAAACAGGCGGGGGAAAATGCCCTAGTGCATGTTTTTTAGGCCCTATTCCACCTAACAACGCAGTTTTTAGCCCTTTTGGGGGAGGTCAAATTTTGAAAAAAATCGACATGCTAACATATGACTTTTTTTCAATTTTGGGCCCAACCAAAAATGTGCTCAAATATGGCTCTTTAGGCAGTAAACAGGCAGGAAAACACCCTAGTATGTGTTTTTTAGGCCCTTTTTGACCCAGAAATGCATTTTTTAGCCGTTTTGATTTTTCGGCCCCACCAAAAATGCGCTTAAACATGGCTTTTTAGGCCTCAAACAGGCGGGAAAATTCCCTAGTGCATGTTTTTAGGCCCTATTCCACCTAACAACGCAGTTTTTAGCCCTTTTGGGGGAGGTCAAATTTTGAAAAAAATCGACATGCTAACATATGACTTTTTTTCAATTTTGGGCCCAACCAAAAATGTGCTCAAATATGACTCTTTAGGCCGTAAACGGGCAGGAAAACTCCCTAGTATGTGTTTTTTAGGCCCTTTTTGACCCAGAAAATGCATTTTTTAGCTCTTTTTGATTTTTCAGCCTGACCAAAAATGCGCTCAAAAAATGGCTTTTTAGGCCTCAAACAGGCGGGAAAACGCCCTAATTCACGTTTTTAGGCCCCCTTTCACCTACCGATGTGCTTTTTAGCCCTTTTGGAGGAGGTCAAAATTTTGAATAAATCGACATGCTTGATGATTCAACTTTCCTGAGAATCATAAACTATTATTTCGTTGCATAACTACGGTTTCTGATAACTGCTTCACATCTGTGGTGGATGGAGCCTACCAACTTCTGGCACTGATCAACAGGTATTGAAGCCCAGGACAATTGTACTACGTTCCACAATTGCTCTGCATTTCTTGGTTTTGCCTCATGAACAGCATTTTTTACATCAGCCCACAAGTTTTCTATGGGATTAAGGTCCGGGGATTGTGCTGGCCACTCCATTGCTTGAGTTTTGTTCGTCAGCAACCATGATTTTGCTCGCTTGCTGGTGTGTTTGGGGTCATTGTCTTGTTGAAACACCCATTTCAAGGGCATTTCCACTTCAGCATACGGCAACATGACTTCTTCCAGTATTCTGATGTACTCAAACTGATCCATGATCCCTGGTATGTGATAAACAGGACCAACACCATAGTACGAGAAACATCCCCATATCATGATGCTTGCACCACCATCCTTCTCTGTCTTCACTGTGTACTGTGGCTTGAATTCAGTGTTTTCAGGTCGTCTGACAAACTGTCTGTGGCCCTTAGACCCAAAAAGAACAATCTTACTCTCATCAGTCCACAAAATATAGGGCCATTTCTTTTTAGGCCAGTCAATGTGTTCTTTGGCAAATTGTAACCGCTTCAGCGCGTCTTTTTTTTTTAAACAATGGGACTTTGCGGGGGCTTCTTGCTGGTAGCTTGGTTTCACATAGACGTGGTCTGATTGTTACAGTACTCACAGGCAACCTTAGATCTTCTCTGATCCTCCTGGAGCTGATCATTGGCTGAGCCTTTTCCATTTTGGTTATTCTCCGATCCATTCGAATAGTCGTTTTTCTTTGTCTTCCTCGCCTTTCTGGTTTTGGCTGCCACTTTAAAGCATTTGATATCATTTTAGCTGAACAGCCTATCATTTTCTGAACTTCTTTATAGGTTTTCCCCTCTTTTATTAACTTTTTAATCAAAGAACGCTCTTCTTCTGAACAATGTCTTGAACGACGCATTTTACTCTGTTTTTCAAGGACAAATGCACAGCCAGCATATGCAGCGTCAGTTGCCTTGATCCATAAATAAGGGCCACCTGTTTAACACCTATTTTTTCACAAAATCAATTACCTCACTGATTGAACTCAGCACTGCTATTTTTTTTAACACGCCCCTTTCAGTTAATGATTCAGTTTCACAGAATCAGTAGCATGCACGTCATGCCTGTTGGGTCTGTTGGTTTTCTATACCTTTACTAAACCTTCTAGAAACTTACTTGCAGTGTAGAGGTTGAAATTCTAACAAAAACAGTGATTTATCTTGCTAGTGATTTGGGACTGCTATTATTTTGAACACAACTGTATGATTTTTTTTTGTTTTTCAGCCGCACCAAAAATGTGCTAAAACATATGACTTTTTAGGCCTCAAACAGGCCCAGAAAACACCCTACTGCTTGTTTTTCGGCCCCTTTTCACCTAGATATGCACTTTTAAGCCATGTTGGAGGAGGGTCACTTTATGTCTTCATGGTTTTTTGATAAAGTGTTAAATGAAACAACTGGAAAAGTTTCCTGAACTTTTAACCCTCTGAAAAAAACTTGTTGAGCTCAGTAAATTCAATTTGAGCTGCTCAGCACTGAGAGGTGAATTTCACAGCAGCCTCTGTCAACAGAGATCTGCAGAATAAACGACTGGACAAAGTGTTGATAGTGAGCTCTGTGTGCTCTGCAGGACTGGAGGGGAGTTTATTTAATACTGTTAGCAACAAAAATCAAGATCCACTTAGTCAAACTAACAGCAATTTCAGCTTGACAAGCGTTTCCTTGTCAGAAGAACACTAAAATCAGTATTTTGTTCTTAAAGTTCAGATTGTGAATCAAAGTGTTACATGAATAGAGAGCAGGCGCTCATTAACACTGAACTGAATAATTTAATTTAAGGTGTACTTCTGTTTAGTCACAGGGTTGCTCCAAATACCATTAAAATGAACCACACTTTGTCTTCCAGGTTCTGGATGCAGGGAGGATTCACGCCTACGACGAGCTGAACATCCTGCTCCAGGATCTAGAGGGACTTTTTAATGAGATGGTTCGGCAGACTCTACTTCAGTCAGCTAAATAAGAGAGTTACACTTCTGTCTTTATAATTTAGTGCCAGAAAACACACTACATGGACATTATGCCATGTGAATTAGCCTGCTACAAACAAAATTTTGGAAGAATCAGAGCTGCTTATTGGAGTAAGCTGTACTGAAACAAGCCAGAGTTGACATTTATAATGCTTTTTACTATCATACACTTAAAGCCAGCAAACCATAGAAATCATACCACTTTACCTACAACCTCCAAAATCTGATTAGTTCATCCCCGAGTCAGAGTGGACACAAAGTTGAAGAAAATCCCTCTCAGCATTATTGAGATATTACCCTCCCTTTAATGGAATAATCATGTGACCTACTGCCCTGACCTTTGACCCACACTCTCCAAACTTTGCACAAACGTCCAGTCTGACTCAAGGATGAACTGATTCAATTTTGATGAAAATCCCTCAAAGCGTTCTTGAGATGTTGAAATAAAAATGTTCCCTGACAGATATCTAGAAACAATGAAATGGGCTCTTGCAGGCATTACCACAGGGGTAAAACGTTTCAAAAATGAAAAAAAGAGAGGAAACTGGAGTTTTTTAAAAAGAGAATAATATTTATAAGAAAAGGCGGTACAAAAAAGGCACATTCTTACATGAAAAGAAGCAGACCATTTCAAGGGTACATCGAGGTTTCACAGTTGGTCGGTGGTTCACAATCAAATAGTCTAACACATTCACTGAAACCTTCACGTGTCATCGGAGAGATGCTTTAACACTGGCATTATGTGCTACAAAATTCCATGAATTATCTTAAACAAGCATTTCTGCGTCTCTACAGCTCTGAGGAAATACATGAGTGAGGTGGTACCTAGAAGCTTACTGCACTGTGAGGTTGATTTTGTGGATGAATTGAAGATTACAGGCTTGTTTCCTCGGTAATACGACAGCTTTGCTGTGGTCTCAACAGATAAATGTGTCACTCTCTCTTCATGAGTGTGCATTCGATTAGTCCAGACGCTACTTACATCTGGAGGACAGCAGCTCTTTCACGGACCTCTCCCAGGGCCAAGGACTGTCATGACTGCTGCTTTGCCTTGAAGGAGAAAAATCAGATTTTTAGTGCAATATTTATGATTAAAAACATCCATTAAGTACCTGGAGTGTCATTAATCTGTTCAGCCCCAGCCCCTTCTTTAAGCTTTCTGCTCGAAACCCATAACCCATAAAGAAAAGAGTGTATCTCTGCAACCACAAGGTCTATTTGAATAATTTTGGTGTCATAATAAAAGTAACACTTGAGAGATTTGTCCAGATGTGTAATTATCAGTATATGCATTACTGGGACAGAGTAAATGAAGACAGAAGTCAGAATAATCTGAAAATCTCATTCTCGCCTGAAACAAAAACAATTTTTTATTGTGAATATCTCTCTTAGAAATGATGCTGGAGTGGCTGTGAAACTTTAAAATGAATAATAAAATATGTTTACATCATCTCTGCGAAGGATTATGGTTATAAAGTGATGCAGAGAAACATTAAAGAGGTTTTATAACAATCTGGTCAGGCGAGGATTTTGAAAAACAGTGCATATTGAGTCAAAAGTCAAAAATATATGTATTTGTCAAATAAAAGCCAACATGACTGTAGTCTTAAAGGCACAGTTCACTGCTTGTGCTGTTGTTTCGAGGAGCTTTTCTTCTGAGCCCCAGCAGACCCAAAATTGGGTCCTATGGGGCTGAAGAGGTTAAAGAGTTTCACATCACGTTAAAAATTTTGATCATCTTAATTCTAGTCTATACTGACGATGTGCAGCAATTCTTACAAGTTGAATTGTAAAATTATTGTACAAAACCCAAAACCAGTGAAGTTGGGACTATGTGTAAATTGTTAATAAAAACAGAATACAATGATTTACAAATCTTTTGACATATATATTTAGTTGAATACACTACAAAGACAAGATATTTAATGTTCAAACTGATTAACTTTATTGATTTTTGCAAATGATCACTAACTTTGAATTTGATGGTTGCAACATGTTCCAAAAAAGTTGGGACAGGTGGCAGAAAAGACTGAGAAAGTTGAGGAATGCTTATCAAACACCTATTTGAACATCCCACAGGTGGACAGGCTAATTGGGAACAGGTGGGTGCCATGATTGGGTATAAAAGGAGCTTCCCTGAAATGCTCAGTCATTCACAAGAAAAGATGGGGCGAGGGTCACCACTTTGTGAACAACTGCGTGAGCAAATAGTCCAACAGTTTAAGAACAATGTTTCTCAATGTGCAATTGCAAGAAATTTAGGGATTTCATCATCTATGGTTCATAATATCATCAAAAGATTCAGAGAATCTGGAGAAATCACTGCCCGGAAGCGACAAGGCCAAAAACCAACATTGAATGCCTGTGATCTTCGATCCCTCAGGCGGCACTGCATCAAAAACCAACATCAATGTGTAAAGGATATAACCTCATGGGCTCAGGAACACTTCAGAAAACCACTGTCAGTAAATACAGTTCATCACTACATCCGTAAGTGCAAGTTAAAGCTCTACTATGCAAAACAAAAGCCATTTATCAACAACACCCAGAAACGCCGCCGGCTCCTCTGGGCCCAAGATCATCTAAGATGGACTGATGCAAAGTGGAAAAGTGTTCTGTGGTCTGATGAGTCCACATTTCAAATTGTTTTTGGAAATTCTGGACGTCGTGTCCTCTGGGCCAAAGAGGAAAAGAACCATCCAGACTGTTATCATCGCAAAGTTCAAAAGCCAGCGTCTGTGATGGTTTGGGGGTGTGTTAGTGCCCATGGCATGGGTAACTTACACATCTGTGAAGGCACTATTAATGCTGAAAGGTACATACAGGTTTTGGAGCAACATATGTTGCCATCCAAGCAACGTCTTTTTCATGGACGCCCCTGATTATTTCAGCAAGACAATGCCAAACCACATTCTGCACGTGTTCCAACAGCCTGGCTTCGTAGTAAAAGAGTGAGGGTATTAGACCGGCCTGCCTGCAGCCCAGACCTGTCGCCCCATTGGAAAGTAAAATAACGACAACAGAGACCTCGGACTTGAACAACTGAAGCTGTACAGAAGCAAGAATGGACAGAATTCCACCTTCAAATCTCAACCAATAGTGTCCCGTCAGTCCACAAACGTTTACTGAGTGTTGGTAAAAGGAAAGGTGATTAAACACAGTGGTAAACATGACCCTGTCCCAACTTTTATAGAACGTGATGCAGCCATCAAATTCAACGTTAGTGGATTATTTCCAAAATCAATAAAGTTCATCAGTTTGAACATTTAAATATCTTGTCTTTGTAAGTGTAATTCAACATAAATGTAAGTTGAAAAGGATTTGCAAATCATTGTATTCTGTTTTTATTTACGATTTACACAACGTGCCAACTTCACTGGTTTTGGGTTTTGTACTTTAATATCGTATTATTGATTTAATTCATTTGGCAGCTTTAGAAGAGGTCTCCAAACGTATACTTTTTTACTTTGTTATACATTAATAAATATGCAGGGGTGCATGTACAAAATGGAGGAAGTCCAAAAATCCAATAGCTTAACTCAGTTTATTTTTTTCTTCTTTAACATCCCAACTAAGGTTAACAATTAGGTAGAGTTTTCTTAACACTTTGACTTCTAAACTAACAAATAAATTTTAAACAAATTTGTTGGTAAAATTGTGTTCCTACCTCTTCATTTAGAACATTTTAGGTTTTATTTTTCAGATAACTCAATCGGGAAGCAGATACATTGGTCAACCTGCTGGTTTGCTTGCCTGTTAAAGGTTATACTGGGCATGAATGGATTTCTTTCATTTCTGAAACAATTTTTTTGTTTTTTTCATATGAAAACATCATAAAGAACAAAATTTAGCTATTTAGCTGTTGAACCAGTTTTCTGAGGAATCATAGATACATTTTGTATTATCAAATTTATTTCCTTCAACTTAGTTATGATTGTTAGAGGATGTGGAAATATGTGAAAAGATTTTTTCTTACTCTGATTTATGCTCTTACTGTTAGATTTCTGAGAAGCTATGCAGCAACGATTCACTTCCGATTTTTTCTAGTTTTCAAACAATGATATTCATGTACAGCAGCGCCGCCCAGTGGATACATATTGGTGTTATAAACACTATGTAGAGAGGTGAATAAGAAAAAACAGACAAAGATGGGATTTCAGAGTTTTAAATACAGTGGTAATTCAGCAAAAAGTCAACCACACGGTAACAATGCCAGTCAAATGATTAAGAAGCTGTTCTTTTCAATGTTACAAATACTGATTTTCCCTGTTTGGATAAATATGTTTTTTATTTTTTTTAAACTTTGGCTAAATCACAGAAAAGATGAACTTGGAACAGATTAAAAAGTTCACAAAAGCAGCTAAAGCGCACAGCAAACTAACTTAATATTTGATATCACCAGGCCGCCACTTTCATCTTATCTGCTGAGATGTCAAGTTTTTTTTCCAGCTGAGTCAAAGTCATAGTCGTGTCCACATTTCACGTCACTGAAAGCAGGAAGAAGCTACACTGAATAGCATCAAGCAGCTGCCCTGCAACACTAGCTTAATTAAAGTACTTTTAAGAAAGCATGCTGTCCATGTGATTAAAAATGTAATTTCTGATTTAATCCCATTACAATCAGAGCGCAGCTGTGGCCTAGCGTATGAATGTAGAGTTTAGTCTTAAATCGATCTTCTCCTCCTCACCTTTGTGGCTGACTCCAGCAGAGCCGTTGCCTCGGCTTGGCCTGTTTGTTGCACCAGCTTGTAAAGAGTGCCCTCTTTGTTCTGCAGCAGGGTGGAGGGACAGTCTAATTCCTGGATAGCACCATTGTCCAACACCTTAGAGGGGGCAAATGTAATCAGTCCATCGCCAAATCAGAACAACAATAAAACAAATCAATACTTTTGCCACTTTAACGACCGCTCCATAGAAAGTATGTGGACCTACAGAGGAGGGTACAAGAACAAAAGGGGAATAGTTTTAACCAGGACCCTGTGCTCAAGAAGAATTAAAGAGGCCATGGATAATTCAAGTGTCGTTCCAGGACAGAACACTATCTCAGGTCCTCATCCTGTCCACTCAAAAAGTCTCCATATGTAGGAAAGTATAGTAATGAAGAAACCTGAAAACATGCTGAACTTTGTGGATTTCTAAATGATAAAATGACAAAATAAATGAAAATTTGTGGCAGAACTGATACTGATAGAGTGAGTTTGAGTCATGATGCTCTATTAGAGATGAGGAGCCGGCAGAGTTCTCTGGCTTTGTCAGGAGATGTCCTGAACGAGGGGCCTCACATTCATCCTTGCCTCGGACCTCAAATGACTAAAGCAGCTCTTGGTGGCAGCACAAACTGAACTCGATAAGTGAGTTTATTGCTGAGACTGACCAGTATCCTGTCGCTGTCGATGATGGTGTTGAGTCGATGAGCGATTGTCAGCACGGTACATTCTCTGAACTTCTCCCGGATGGTTTTCTGGATCAGTTCGTCCGTCCTGCACAGCGTCAGTCACCATAAAATCAGCAGAATGTCTTTTACCGTATAATACCTCATGTGGAGCGTTAAAAGTACCTGGGGTCCACGTTGGCCGTGGCCTCGTCGATGATGAGGATGCGGTTCTTCCTCAGGATGGCTCTGGCCAGACACACCAGCTGCCTCTGGCCCACACTGAAGTTGGAGCCTGACTCGGCCAGGACCGTTTCCAGCTTCGCGGGCAGCTCCTCCACCACAGGCTTCAGCTGCACCTGTGGGAATGAGGGGACCAGTTCAGACAAGGAAACCTGGAGGTTTGGAGTGTGAGCTCTAAAATATATTCTCACTCGCCTCCTCGAGAGCTCTCCACAGGGCCTCGTCCTTGTGCTGGTTGAAAGGGTCCAGGTTTTTTCTCACTGTGTCAGTGAACAGAACTGGATCCTGAGAGAGCATAAGCAATGACAATTGGTAAATATCAATAAATGCTAAAGCTTTGAAGACAAGATGAAAAATAGGGAGTTACAGCTCCTCTGACGTCATTATAAAAATGTCATAATGTAAAACTGTACAACAACAACGACAGAAACAAAGCAACGACAAAACTGGACGCATGATGGGTTTCTGTCTGAGAAAGGTTAAAAAGGGGAAATTGTTTCATCTTTTTTATTTAATGAGTGCAACTAGAATGCTGAAAGATGATGCACAGCACAGTGTCATCTGCAGAAAGAGAATCTGCCTTCATTAAATAAAACAGAGATGATTGTAAAAATGCAAACGTACATTCAATTTAATAAAGGACTGAACGAAACAAAATCTGGCTCTAGGAGATATTGGCAGTGATCTAAATAAAATTAAACCTGGCATGTTTTTCCTTTGCCAAATCTGCGTGACATAAAATATCCAAGTTTTGGAACATTCTGAGATGAAAAACGCAGGACCTCATAACTCTAGTAATCTGCTCATCAAACGTCAGGTAAGCCTCCTGCTAAATTCTGGCTTTGCATTTGATGAAATGTCATGAAAACAAGATGTGCAGTATTTTTTAATTTTGTTACCAACTGAGAGCATGAACTAAGAGAATGGGAGGGGGCTAAGGACTGAGCCTTGAGGGACACCTCAGGTTAGGGCTGATGATTCTGCTGATCTGCTTTTGGAAGTTTTATTAAATCAATGAGATTATTGTCAGTCTGGAGGTACAGAGATACTTTCCATGAAAATGACTTCAAATACCAATTTTGATCCGGGCAGAACTCTGACCCAAAAGGATTAAAGCTAACATCAGCTGGAAGCTGCAAGAAGGACCTTTGTCAACTCAACAGAGTCTTTGTCTTTCTATGTGACACCCTTAAGCCGACAGGATTTTAAATATATGATTACAGATATTGAGGAAGTGATGAAAGAGTTTGGTATGAGGTTTGTCTTTGGTAAGATCAAATGCATCAACATTTTTTGGGCCTTGTTGTGGAAATTTTATTCTGATGCATGCTGACACTTCACATCTGTGTCTCACTACAGAAATATGAGCTCCCATCTCACATGGCCTAAAGACCTTCACTTCACTGTATCAGCATTTGACGACGTCTCCCTTACAGGAGCACAGTAACACACATAGATGAGATAAATAACATACAAATAGATTAGCTGAGTGCACAGATTTCTGCATGTACAGTTCTAATTAAGATATCAGCTGCTTGTGTCAAACAATTTAGAGTCAGCAATAGATAGATAGATACTTTATTGATCCCGAGGGAAATTCAAGACAGCAATGGGACTGTCTTTGGGTCTACACACACACACACACAAACCAAACGCATAGCCTTGAACTTCAATAAATGTGTGCACTTCTTCCTTTGTATTCAGACCTTCTCCGCAGATGATGGACCGCCCATCTCGGTTCCTTTGATTGTCTCAAGACTTGCAAGCCTGTACTTTCCCTTTTTGTAATAAAAACTCACAACAGTAACATTTGGTTCAAGATCCTTCATTTCCTCAGTCTTGCTTCATTCTTGTGAGAAGATATACAAATTTGCCATAACATCTTATTAAACACAGTTTCACGTAGGAAATCTTCATCGCTGTAGCTTACATGTCAGGAGCAGCATCACAGAGAAGGTTCAAGTCTTGAAGTTTTTTATTAGTATTAGGCATTTGGCCTCAGGATATGGGCTACACATGATGAAAATGTCAATGATAAAGCATAAAAGTTAGAGCTATTAAGTTACTCAAACGAGCCCGGTCACAGAGCCACTTTATTTGAGCAGTCACACCAAAGAAATTTAGTTTTAGCCTTGATGCTGATGACACTGCCTTGCTTCAATAGCAAAGAAATATTTAAGTCATAGTTAATGCTATTTGTTACTAAAGAGAAACTTAAATCCAAATCCGGCTCACTGTTAAAGACAAACTTCTCTGCTTAAGCTTAAACCTCATCTGGCTCATTCTTTACATTTAAAACTAAAAACAAAGCTCATGGAGGAGGTCAGTTTAAGTTTTTACCTGAGGGATGATGGACATCTTCTGGCGCAGGTCGTGAAGCCCGATGTCGGTGGTTAAAACACCATCGATGAAGATTTTCCCCTGTGGCTCTGCCAGGCGGAACAAAGCCGACACCAAGGAGCTTTTCCCAGCACCAGTCCTTCCCACAATCCCCACCTGACACAGAGGATCAATAACTCTGACTGTTGATCGATTAACTTGATTAGACCTCAGTGAGATGTCTCACCTTCTCGTTGGGCTGGAAGGTGGCGCTGATGTCTTTGAGGACCGACGGTCCGTCCGTGCAGTAGGAGAAGCTGACTTTCTCAAAGGCTATGAGTCCTTTGTTGGGCCAGTCAGGTGGGGGTCGCCTCTCTGTTTCCCAGGATGCTTCGCTCTCCAGCTCAGCGTACTCTACCACTCTCTCTACTGAGGTCATCTGAGAGAGAGATGTTAAACCATAAGGACTTATTAACCAACAACAGGGTCAAAATATTATGAAGAATTTAAAGGAAGACACTGAGCTCTCACCATGTTCTCCACCTCAGCGCTCTGCCTCATCGTCCACTGGAAGTTGCCCACTAGAGTCACAGCGTACGTGAGCACCAGGCCCACCTCTCCAGCATCCAGCCCTGGTGAACATCATCATAAATATCTTAGATTCAACAAATACTCTTCTACAAAACATATTCCTGTTAAGTGGGGGCGTCGGTGGCGCAGTCTGATAGTGCGCTTGGTCGGTAATTGGAAGGTCCCAGCTCAGGCTGTCACATGACGATGTGTCCTTGGACAAGACACTTAACCCCAAGTTGCTCCCACTGCTGCATCAGTGGCGTGTAAATGGGCATGAGAAGTGTGTTGGTTGATAAAGTTAGCAAAAGCTACTTTGAGTAGTCAAAGACTAGAAAAGCACTGTGTAAGCTCAAGTCCATTACCATTTAATTAAGGGAGCTTTTAAAGTGGCGAAGAACCAAAGGACATGATTATTACAGAATTATGCTGCTAAATACTTAGAATCCTCAGTTGTCACAACGACGTGTCCACCTAAAATTTAAAAAGAGGGACGGAAACCTTCACAACCTACAAGAAAGTGTTTTGTACCTCTGATTGGTTTATTCTGATCACATTTCATAAGTTTAAGCAGAATGTTAAACTGTGAGGTATAGTAAGGTGTCGTCTGGATAAAGAGATAACCTTTGGATTGATACGTGTTTGTTTTAGGAGACAAAGTTTGTCTCCTAAGACCTTTGTGTCCATGCCTCTAAAACATGGACCAAGGGCCACATCAGGCATCTCACAGCTTCTCATGTGGCCCCTCAATTATTTTCAAATCATGATATTTTCATAATGGAGAGACTCACATTCAGGCTTAGACTCGAACAAGAGAAGTTTGTAAGTTGTTGGACACCTTGGACTAGGTATATCTGTACATTAAATCCTACTTAAACTGATCATAAACGATGGAATTTATGTCACTCTCCCCTCTAATTTTTTGTTAAGCTACTCAAGTGTACATAGTTGTCGGAGGCCAAAACATATCTTAAAAAAAAAAGAGAACAATTTAATTTAATCTAAGTTTGTTTTATTTTATTTTTTATCTTATTTTTTTCTTTACTATTATTTCTATTGTTATTGATATTATTCTGTTATTTATTTAATTATTTGTTTATTATTATTTTATATGAATGTATGCAAGTATGTATATCTGTGGGTGTATGTATGTATGTATGGTGTGGGTATGCATGGATGTGTATGTATATAGGCAGAGGACTTACACCTGATTAATTATTTGTTGCTATTATTATTATTATTATTATTTTTCAAATTACTATGATTATTATTATTATTGTTAATAATAGTAATATTGTGTTTCACACATTCTTTTTGCCTCTGTTGGTTTTGTTTTGTTTTTTTGGGGAAAAAAAAGAAACAGGAAGTCTTTGTAAAGTTGTGATGTGGAATGTGTTGGCTCTGTTCCCAATAAAAAATATATATATATATTTTCAAATCAAGAGGAAAACATTTGATAGTTTATATAAAATCCCTGAAGCTTTTAAAGAAGCCCCAGCCAAAAAACAGAAATTATAAAAGTTTAACATTTTTTTCAAAAACCCAAATCTTGGATGGGACAACATGGTAGCCCCAGTTGCTCTCAGAATGCTTACAGAATGGTTAATAGGGACTGATCTCTCTTTTGGAAGAAAATAAAATAATAGAAAATAATGACGTGTTAATGAAACAAAACATTTCAATTTATATTTAAAATTTGATCCCCAATGTGTCAGTCAGAAGAAAATTCGTCCCTTACACAAATGCAGTTGAATATCCAGTACAAAAATGGAAATTTCCATAATTTCTCAATTATAACACGCATTTTTGCTTTTAAATTAGTTCTAATTTTTCGGGTGCGTATTATACATGAGTAAAAGCAGAACACTTACCACATTTCCTCTCGCCAACATCAAGATTGCAACACATCTGATACAACAACCAAAATATTCTCTTTCTCTGCGAAAACACATGCAGACACAGGGCGCTGCCATCTTGTGAGCAAGAGGACGCAAAATAGCTGCGCCGTGATTGGTCGAAGACGTTGGCACGTTGATAGCTGCTCTCTGATTGGTTGGTTCACTACGACTGAGCATGCTCGGGCAGAAATCGAGTAATTGAAACATGCGTGATGCAAAAGGTGTTTCCGCATCCGTTTGAGAGAGAAAATCGTGTATTTAATGTGAAAATACTGAAATCTCATTGATTAAAACTTTGAATGAAGGTAATTTTTGAGTTGTCTGAGAGAGTAAGGTTTGGGCAAAATTTGGGTGCATTGGAGTGCAGTGTTTATCCAGGCAAAAATCGTGAAAGTATGGGGTGCGTTATAATCAAGGGTGTGTTATAATCGAGAAATTACTGAGGTTGACAAGAAGTCCACCAAGAGCCCATTGACCCCTATAAGGACATGGGTCTTTTCTGTCCTAATAATACTCTAAACACTGAAACAGACTAAATTAGCCTCTCCTTGATGGTGACAGTTAGTCTCCATCAGGTCTCTATTCGTGTATAATTGTTTTTCTTCCATTAGACACAAGAAGGGATTATCATCAAATTTAAGAGGCACAGCTCCTCACCGTCTCTAAGAAGGATGCAGCCAAACGATGCGAAGGTGATGAACACAGAGCTGATACTGTCGAGGCGAAGTGCAAACCATCTCGAGGTCATCAGGAACAAAAACCACGCCTCTGACCAAAGAAGAAGAAACTTTTGAGTAAAAACAAGCGACATATGGAGAAATGATGCAGAAAACAAGCCCTGGGACAGAAAAAATGTCATATAAAAATGACTGGGGAAGTCAAATGTAAAGAAGGTTGAGTGTGTACAGTGAACGAGAACCTGAGTGCAGGTCCTGATGGCGGTCAAACGCTCTTTTCAGCCGCTCCTCAGCTTTGAGGGCTCGGATCGTCCACAGACCCTGAAGAGACGAGGACAGGTGGGAGTACACCGGACTCCGAGCTGCATTAAAGAACACAAACAGGAGATCAACTTAAACAGCTATTTTTGGTGGAAACAGCCCTTTATTGTTGACACAGCTAGAGTCTACAAGGGCAGAAGACTCTGAAGGCCTCAGGACGTACTTGTAGACTCGAGTCGTTTGACATCTCGTGACGTGCTGAGGTAGTAACGTCTCAGGTAGATGAAGAAAAGGAGGAGAGGGAAGACGGGGATGAGGATGAGAGGGATGACGGAGGCGGCCACCGCGACGACGCCGATATTCTGCAGAATTAACTGAAAGACACAGAAAGGATCACAATCGACGACTCCACAGGATACCGATGTGACAGTGAAAATGTCTCACCTGGTAGAAGTCCACAAAGGTGATGGGCAACGTGGAGTCCATCTGGCTGATGTCTTTAGAAAACCTGTTGAGAATTCTCCCTGAAAAACAGAAAAAATGCTCTGTAAGTAAAAAAAACAGCGACCCTCGGATCACTCTTAAGCTCAAAAGACTGTAAATTCACCGATAGGGTTGACGTCGAAGAAGCGAACAGGGGTGCGGATGACGGCATTGAACATGTTGTTGTGGAGCATCTGAGCTGATCGCACCAACACATGGAAGACGACCAAACTCCGAGCGAAGCCAAAGACGACAGCAGCGGCTGTTAAACCTACAAGAGAAGAGTGTGTCACACTGCTCCTCATATTTCAGATTGGACACGTTTCTGACCACGTACCTGCGTAAATGCTGATGTGAAACGTCAGAGCGTCCACCTGATCGGCCTGTGTGGCATTGATGTGGTTTCTGATGGAAACAGCGCTGGTTGTGACGTTCTGGGCTTCTTCTTTAGCCCTATTTCATAAAGAGACAAAAACATCCGACACCGGAAATGTGATTTACTCTGAACTTACTCAAAGTACACAAATGTACAATTACATTACTTGGATGGATTGTGTTAGCAAAGGAAATTCATCTGAAGAACAGCAGGCTGATAAAGTCCGAGCACATTTTCAGAGATTAGTATAGATGCTAACAGCTTCAGTTGTAGTTTTATCAGATTTCAACCAGATTTCTTTATTAAAGATAAAGATAGTTTAATTGACAAAGTGGATGCAGTTCTGTCCTTAAGACCGCCTACAACATTATCTGATTGGCCGATTGACGGAACAATCGACCAATCACCTGATAGATGTGCTTTCTATGGGCTCTTACCCAGAAGGACGAGTGAAATATATTTAACGGTATATCTGGTGTGTCGGTCTTTTATGCAAAGCTCCGACTTTTTTTCTTCTTGCTCAGACAAAAATCAGTTTTGAAAGGAAAAACTTCGAGCATCGTCAGCAGATCCATGAATAAATGAGAATCACAGCATTAAATAAAGAAAATGTTTGACATAAAGCTGCTTGTGAGTTTTGTAGAGGGGAAAATAGACAGTGATAGAGCTTGAAACATTTTAATGGCATTAATTTTGACCTTTCGTTTAATCACAATCAACACTTTTCTGCTGACAGCTGTACAGCCATGATGAGAAGATGAGACAAATGACTTCTTTCACGATAATCTCAAAATGTGAAATGATTTTGTATGTCTTTATTAGTTATAAAATCTTGATCCAGATGTGTAGTTTATGTGCTAAGCTGTTCGTCAATGTGCATCGGTCCATTCGGAAGTGTCACAAAGCCACAAATAAAAAGGCACGTGTGCTTATTTATCTTAGAAACACTCACCAAAACACGAGCCACCAGTCCTGCATGATATACGAGGCCTGTGTAGGGAGATGAAGAAACAAACATCAGTATATGAAAACATCTGAACTTGTCTGTCTGTGATATAAAAGTCTCCCGCAGCTTTCAAGGATTCTGATTAAAATATTTGACTTTCATTATATTGAGATTTAATGTCCCTGATCATGAAATACATCGAGTCAAGGTCCTTTTCTAATAAAACAAAAAGATTAGAAGACTGACTTCAGTCTAGACAGAGGTTTTTATGAAGGATTAGAAGAAAGAGAATGGACTGGAGGGATTGGCAGGATGATGATGGAGACCTGGAGGAAAGTTAAAAAGAGGAGAAATAAGGACAAAATGTGGCGGAGGTGGACTAAACTGGACCATCGGGCTATCAATGAACAAACAGCCTTTATATTTTTATTATTATTTAACAAAAATCTTTGTTCTTAGAGACCAAACCCCATGAGCTCAGCACTTGGAGCACATTTAGCAGAGTTACAATGGCACCAAAAAAACTAGAATTTGTCAATGAAAACCGCTGGAAACATTTGTGAAACCAAATGAAAATAAAAAAGAAATTAAACAAAAAACTTAGAATTCAGTGGTTATGTGTATTTGGAGATCTTTTATGCTATCATTGAATTTTTGTGTCATGTTGTTTCATAAATACTCTTTAGGTGACATTCAGGACAGATCCCAGCACCTCTCTCTCCATGTTTATCAAGATCAAGACTTGTCTAGACCAAGGGTGGGCAACTGGTGGCCCAGAGGCCACATGCGGCCCTCCACATCACTCAATGCGGCCCGTCAATCATTTCCAAAAACAAAATTCCCAAACTGTAAATATGATGAAATTGCTTCCTGCTTAATATGATTCATCATAAGTTACCAGAACTACATTATGTAACAGGGCAGCCCTCAGGCAATGAAGAAAAATGATGTGGCTCTCTTTGTAATCAAAGTTGCTCGTAAAGAGAAATGAGTCTGCTGACCTCGGCTGCAAGACTGAGCAGCAGTATGATCACCAGCACCAGAAGACTACAGCCTGCAGTGAAATATTTACGATAAATGCGGCTGCCGACGTCCCCCACCACTCGTGACTCCTCAGCCATGGCCTGAGCTGCTTCAGGCTGGAAGTCAAATCAAAAGGAGATGATGAAGAGACGAGTATCCATAAAAGAGGCCAAATATTTCTGACAGAATTCACAGGGAGATCAGATTTATTCTAAGATGTACCTACAGGCAGCTGGTCGGCTCTGTTGCCCTCCGGCGGCAGGAGGCTGTTGTAGGACGTGAGCGAGCTGTGGCTCCGCAGTGATACCCTGTCTGTGTCTGTGGTGGCCGAGCGAGACCCTCGCTCCTGTTCTTCATCGGCCTTCAGCAGAGACACAAAGTCCAGACCGGAGCCCTGCAGCTCACTGTACGTGCCCTGAGCCATGATGTGACCCTGAAGTTCACGACAGAAGGAACAAAGGAGCTTCAATCTGATTTCAATCGTTGAAATAAAGAGCTTCAGTCTAGAAAAACACAGACATGATCCATTATGATCAAACATTTAATCAGGATTAAAGCCTTTAGCTGACAATCAAAACTCAGAAACAAAAATGATAATGTGCTTTAACTTGTAAAAATCACTTCTTTTTGTTTTAATTTCTGAAGAACATGAATCATGTGTGTGTTTCTGTTGTTGGGCATATGCCAACACAGTTTTCCTGTAAAGTGAGATCCGGTTACATCAGAACTACCAATCAGTCTCTTTGTTTCATTACCAAATTATAACAAATGTTGCCTACAGCAGCCAAACTCTTTCTTTCTATTTGATCTATTTATCTATTAATTTATTTTTTAAGAGAGAACTAAAGGTCCACTGGTGTGGTGATGGTGTATCTTTGTTCATAGATGCATAACTTCAAACCAGCAGACAGTGAAGAGCTGCAGGCACCGACCTCCTTCAGGACTAAAAGCTGGTCGGTTGTCCGTAGGTGCTGCAGCTGGTGAGTCACAAGGATTCTGATTTTCTTCTTCAGCAGGCCGCAGACACACCTGAACATGAACACAAAGGAGTTGAAAGACAAAACAGGCAGCACACCTGCAGGAGCGACTCAAAGGATGAAAAAAGACAAAATGAAACATCCAAACGAATCCTGAAGCATCTTTAGTTCACAGCTTAGCAGGTAATAATGTTATAAAACTGGCTTTACGTTCATCCAGAGGTGTCCGAATATTGATATCCTCTTACGCTTCATCACTCACTGTTCAAAAAGATGCTTCCCGACCTCGGCGTCCACGGCACTCAGAGGGTCGTCCAGGAGGTAGATGTCTGCGTCCTGATACACCGCTCTAAAACCAACAGAACACCACATTTAGTGGATTATTTTTAACTCATATTTTTCTCTGTGTTAAGCTTTTCTGACTGATATGCCAATATTTCCAAACTCATCATCAATACTGATGAATTTCATCAAGAGAAACAAAGTCTGTATGAATACTGACTTTCAAAGTGAGTCTATTTGTGTAAAGAACAGACGTAAAACAACAAAAACATTTTATTATTTAACAAATAAAACTTTGGATTTATAAAAGTGGACACTCAGTGATGATAAAGTGAAGCCTTATGGCACATTGCTGTATTTTGTCAACATTACAGCTGATATAAGGTTCAATACAGCCGATACTAATATCTCACAGATAATGTCAAGCATCCCTGAATTATATAAAATATGACTGGGCTGTTTATTATTTTTATTTTGTTTTATTTATTTGTTTCTAATAGCTGACTGGTTGTGTTTGTCTCTATTAATGCATTTACCCTTATACATTTCCATGATCGATTTTCCTTAATGTGTCCAAAAGTCCAATAAATTGAGCTTTAGAGGATTGCCGTGTGACAAATATACATCACATTCAGGAAAGAATAAAGAATCAAAAAGCTCTTTATTTGTGCATGGATGATCCACGACAGTCTGTTATCACTGTTAAAAACTATGAGCAGCTCCCACCTCCGAATCTGGTCCCTCAATTTGACATTTAAAGTGCAGGGCTTCAGCTTGTCTAGCTCAGGGTTTAGATATCTTGGTATTATTGTCACTAAATCCATTAAATCGCTGCAAGAACAAAACCGTACAGCTCTGACATCACTGGTAAAATCAGATTTACAGAGATGGGGCAATCTACCATTGTCAATAGCTGGGAGGGTACAAAATGTAAAAATGAACATTTTGCCAAGATACTTGTATATTTTTCATTGTCTGCCCCTCTTTCTTCCCGGATCTTTTTTTTTATTAATATTGATAGTATTATATCTTCATTTATCTGGGCTGGTCAACATGCTAGAATTAGGAAATCCCTGCTTCAGAGGAACAGAACTAACGGGGGGCTTGGCCTACCTAATCTTCTTGCTTATTACAGGGCTACCAATGCACACAAGGTTATGCTCTGGTGCACTCGAACTCAAGGCAGATGGTACCAAGTTGAAGCCGATTCGTGCTTCTCGTCCTCATTTCAAGCCCTGGCATGCAGTCCTCTACCCCTAATTCCCTCCTCAGACCCTGTTGTCATTTGCACCCTGAAAATTTGGGCCCAGACTAGACGTCACTGTGGGTGGCTGTCATTGTCTCAAATGACCTCTATCTGTAATAATCATTTATTTTCACCTACCAGAACCGATCCTAGATTTAAATCCTTGGAACAAAAGGGCATTTACAGAACTTGTTTTTGGATAACCTGTTAGCTAGCTTTGAACACTTATGTAATAATACTACATTAAATAGAGCAGACTTTTTCAGATACTTCCAGTTGGGTGATTTTGTCAGGACTCACTGTCCTCAGTTTCCCCAAATCCCCCCACCCAGTGGTGGTGATACTCAAGATGAGTATCGTACCTAAGGGCCATGTTTCCCATCTCTACGCTCTCTTCTGGCAAAGGATGAATCTGCTCTTGACAGAATCAGGAACGAGTGGCAGGAGGAGCTGCGGACAGATTTGTCTGATGATTTTTGGGACGAGGCCTTGAAGGGGGTGAATTCTTCCTCCAGCTGTGCTAGACTTAATCTCATACAATTTAAGGTGCTTCATAGGCTCCACTATAGCAAAGCAAAACTTGCAAGATTTTATCCAGACAGGCTTGAGGGTAAATGTGACCGATGTGCACAAGCCCACTGTAGCTTGACTCACATGTTCTGGAATTGCCCCAAATTGAGTAACTTCTGGGAATCTTTTTTTGATTCAATATCTGAAATCCTAGGACTTGTTATACCCCCCTGCCCCATGTGGCAATATTCGGCAGACCTCCAGACAGAACTTCTACAACAATAAAGCAAAGAACTGTAACAGCTTTTACCTCACTGATTGCACGCAGGAGAATACTCTTTCTGTGGAGGCCCCTGTACCACCTTCTTGTAAGTCTTGGCTGCAAGATGTTATTTCTCTCCTCAAACTGGAGAAAATTAAATTCTCACTGAGAGGTTCCTCTGATAAAGTTTATACAACCTGGAGACCACTGATTGATTACGTTAATAGGCTCCCTTCAACCTTATTTTCCGAAGAGACAACATAATGTGCCTACTGTTGTGCCTGCCCGCCACACGGCCACATTGATTCCTAGTTTGGATGATCTAGGAATGCAGATGCAAACACAGGGGTTCAGCCGGTCCCTGGTTCTTGTCTTGTTTTGTTGAGGCCCCAGAGCGTTTGCAATACCTGCTATGCTTGCGTGGCTATTTATATAATTATACATGTGCACAGTAGTTGAGTAGGTACATGATGTGTATGTGTACATATGTACAATAAGCCTTTTTATTTAATATTATGTACACTACTTCTGTTTGTATAACATATGAGTACACATGTGTATACATATTGCTATTGGTGTACAATTTCCCTAACATCTCGATTATGGAAGAAGCCTATCTCTGTCTACAGTCATCAGTCTAGATGGTCCTGTGTGCTTGTATTTTTCATTGACAGTGAAATGTTACATTAAATATTTTTAGACTAAGATTAGCATAAATTTTTGAAAGAAATACTTGTGAAACTAAGCCGCAGAGCTCATGTGCAAACCACCGCGGAAGTGCTTCTCAGCATGTCAACGAACCAAGGCCTCTGTTTACGAGTAGAAGAAGATAGCTACTAAGGATTATGGCCGACTTTATGACAGAGGACGAGGATGACTGTAGACAGAGATGGGCTTAAGCACTACCCATATACTCTCGGCGTTTGAGCTACACTAACCTAGCAGTTGGCGATCAGGATGCACAGTCAAAAGACCTGCTGTCCACCTGCTTGTCAAGGACTCGGGAGTGAGGCAAGACATGAAAACTGCTCCTTTAAATGGGCATGAGTGAATAAATTAGGGGCATACAGTGGTCAAACATCAACTCTAGTTTCCTTCCAGCTGAAAGAAAACCTCATGAAGGCCACAGGGATTCAACAAAACCGTCTCTGAGCTCTCACCTGGCCAGATTGACCCGAGCTTTCTGCCCCCCGCTGAGTGTGGCTCCCCTGTCCCCGATCAGCGTCAGGTCTCCATCAGGGAGCAGCTCCAGGTCCTGCAGACGCAGACAGTGGAGATGAACTTTAAAACACCAAACGTGCTTCAGGACTCACAGTCTGACCCTGTCAGAATAAACTGATCAGGACTTATTCAGATTTTGAGCCAAACATTAATTTTACCAACAGGCCTCTGACATCATGCTGCCTTGTTACCAGCCTTTATCTCAACACAGAAATCAGATGAATATACCCACCGGCCACTTTATTAGGCACACCTTGTCAGTTCCATGTCAGGCCCTCTATCACCTCCACAGCTCCCTTCAGTCTATGTGGCAAAGACTCAACAAGGTGCTTTCTCAGAGATTTTGGCCCACATTGACATTATAGCATCACCCACCATTACTTTCATGTTGTGTATCTCCCCTTCCACCACATCCCACATATGCTGGATTGAGATCTGGTGACCTGTGAGCACACTAGAGTACTTATTGTCATATTCAAGAAACTAGTCTGAGATGATCTGTGCGTCTTGACGTGGACACACTGTCTGACCGTGCACCAGCAACACTCGGGCAGGTGCTTAAACAATGCTCAAATGGTACAAAGGGTCCAAAGTGTGCCACGTGATTGGCTGATCCACTATTTGCATTGACAAATTAACATTGCCAACCAATGTGTATTTCACTTTTTGGACTAACCAGTGTTAAGTTTGTTGACTAATTATTTTTGTCAACAACCTTTTTTCACCTGACGAAAACTAACACAGTAACTAATGAAAACAAGTGCATATGGACAAAAACTAAATTAACTGACATTTTCATCAGCAAATAAAAACTAGACTAAAATGTTTGACAGAGACTTAATCCAATCAGGCCTCATTTGGTCATGTGGAAAGTAGAGACAAGTTAGGAATATATCCAATCACAGCTACTTTGGTTGTGTGGAAAGGTTGGATGAGTTAAGAGGGACATCCAATCACAGCTGCCTTAGCTTGGTGGTGGTGGGATAAGTTGGGGAGCGATCCAATCAGAGCTCCTCTCTTTATGAATTGATATATTCATGTCGAGCAGGTTCACTGTTTGTTGTCGGTTCTGGTATTGTAACTGAGATGCTCTGCCAGGTAGCCGAAATAAAGGTGACTGCATTTCACACAAAAGTTAAACTTGTTTCTGTTAATTTATACTTTGAAACTTTACTAGCATTCAATAAAGGGTTATTAGATGTTTTATTTTGTCCAAGTAGAAAACATGACTTTAGAGATTCGAGGAAACATAAAAAATGCCTTACACTTCATATTTTAGTCGACTGAATTTGCAGTAGATTTCATCGACTAAAATGTTGTGAAATTTCATCAACTAAAACAAAACTAAAATTAAAACAATTAAGATGACTAAATTATGACTAAAACTAGGATTTTTTTAGGCAAAAAAATAAAATTAAAACTAAATTAAAAAGTGCTGTCAACTCTAAATACTTCTAGGCTGAAAATGAACTGAGCTTTTAGAATTACACTCACATTCTGCTGCTATCAGCAACAGAAGACAAAGTATTTGTTGCATTTTTATGATTTATCAACCAAATATTTTCTATAAAACCTGTTAAAGAGGGCATCTCTAGTTTAAAGTCTATCATGTAGCCACCACTGGTCTTTCATTGTCTCACTGAGGACTTACCTTCATCAGCGCGCAGGCGTTGATTACCTTCTCGTACTTCTGCTGGTTGAGCTCTTTCCCAAACAGGATGTTGCTGCGGATGGTCCCGGGGAAAACCCAGGGCTGCTGCGCCGAGTACGTCAGCCGGCCTCTCACTTTGAGGGTCCCTGAGTCGTGTGGCAGCTCGCTGAGGATGGCGCTGAGCAGGGACGACTGACGAAGGACATGGATGTTGACATTCACAAGACATGAGTCAGCACTTTGTCTTTTGTCTGTGGTTGAAGTTTATGTTAGACGTGTTGGATTACACAAGCAGACTGACCTTTCCTGCACCCACGGGGCCGATTACAGTAAGAAGCTGGTGGGGTTTCACAGTGATGGAGACGTTCTGCAGGGAGGGCGCGTCCAAATTCTGGAAGGACAAAATGTGCAGAAACAAAAGCTTGATTTCTGAACAGATCTTGACTAAACCTTCAGAACACGAGTCTGTGATTGTTTTGACTGATAGAAAAATTGAAAGTCCTGAATTCTTACTTTATCCCAGTAACAGGTGAGCTTCTCCATCTCAATAAACTTCTCCATCTTCTCTTCAAGAGGCGGATTAAAGTTTGTCCTCTTAATTTCTTCCAGGAGGAGGAAGTTCTGTGAGCGGATGAAGATGGACACATTTTTAGATGGTGAACACTGTATGCAGAGGGATGTGATTATCTTAAAAATGATTTGAAGTCCTTTAAAAAAAATAAAATATTTTATAATATTATGAACATCCAAAGAGGGGGGTGGCAGCAATATTTGATTTTCAACAGTGAAGTGCAATCAATCCAATCTCACTGCATGAATTAGGGTCTCATGTCCTGCAAACAGCAGTGCTCTTTGTTTTTAATGTTGTCAAAAGGAGCTTTAGCCAGAAGTCTTGTTCATTCTGAATAAATAAGGTGGTTTTGGCCACTAAGTTTGCAAAAAGCTTTCACTGACAGCATGACAAAAGTGAGACATTTCTGAAAAACTGTGATCTACTGTGCAGCTCTATTGTGAAGAGTCCATATACAACATATATTTTGACCTCTAAGTTTTTTTCAAAGTCATGACTAAGTCCTGAATTACACTGATAAATATTAACAAAGCACTGCCCTGAAAGCACATTAGTAGAAAAAGATCTGCTGTGTCAAATGCGTTCCAGTTGAACTCAGAACTGGGATATTCTGGGTTGCAAATTAGACGCTTCACTGGGAACGCCCCCTTTGGTCGTAATTTCCCACTTCAAGGTTGGACGTCCCTCAGCTACGACGGAGGATTAGGGCCACGTTATGAAAAAAAAAAAAAAAAAAAGACTTATAAAAAAAAGTGAATTTATGAAAATCCAGTCATAAAGTTACAAGAATAATCCCATAAAGTTAGGAAAATAAAGTCATAAATCTATTTCAATTAAGCTTGAAAACAAACTTTATTCTGAAAGGCTGTACCAGAAGAGCAGCCATCCACCTACGCAAAGAGGATGAAATGCGAGCGTCTTCTTGATTAAGATATGCTTCCATGGATATTATTATTCTCGTAACTTTGACTTTATTCTCGTAACTTACCTTTTTTTTTTAAACATACATTCTTTTTTGGCCCTAATCCTCCGTCGTTCTCAGCTACCCCGACTTTACCAGCTCGAAACTGGAACGCGTCTGGCTGGGATGTGAGGCAATTCCCATTTCCCTTTTCCCAGTTTCGATGTAAATGGAATGCACCAAAAGTTCACATTCCCCTATGGGCCCTCCGAGCTAAGATTTCAAGTCTGCAAGACTTCACACGAGCTTCAAAAACAGATTCTGATGCTTCTCCAGGTGGTTATTTATTGCTAAGTAATGAGAATCTTTCCCCCTCCAGCACAATTAGTTGTTTTTGTGCTCCAGTTCAGAGTCAAAGAGGACTTCAGTCGCGGTTTGCTTTAGGTGTTAAGCCATGTGCGTCATTTTTCGATGGATGAACTGGATTGACAAGCAGATTTAAAATAGCATCGCAGGGTGGTGCAGCAGGTAACCTCAAAGCACAAAGGCTGCTGGGTTCAGGGGCCTTCCTTTGGGGCACTGGTGTCAATAAAATCATAAAAACTCCCATCCCTGTTCCCAAGCTTTTGTTCCTTTATTTGACAGATGAGGACTTTCGATACAGAGAGTGAGAAACATGCAGGAAAGAAGCCACAGGTCTGATTTGACCCCTGCTTCCAGCATTGAGAACACGAAACACAAGGATATAAACACGAAGCTGCTGACGTCCCTTCTTTTGCATAAATGGTGCTCAATTCTGACCAGTGTGTTTTCTTTCTTTTCTTTGAATTTCTGCTCAGCTGATGAATAACAAAAATCCCAGGAACTAACAAACATTCAAGTTTAATCTGACTTCAAAAGATACAAAGACCACTTTGACTACAAACAATGGCCACAGTGAACTTTGAACTCATAAAACGAAGGCCACGTTTCGCAGAACTTGCACTTTTTCTTGCTCTTTCTTCTTTTCCCAGATACACACAGGGCTGTTAATGAGTCTCAACAGACGTGTTTCTAGTTAAAGTTTTCAAATTTCCAGGACCAGGAGTGTTTTGTTTCTTACTTAGAGTGGGCCTCACACAGATTGTTTCACTCTAAGAATGGGTTATTTTGGTTTGTGAGGCCTCGGAGATAAAATAACACGTTGACCTTGTCTTTCCTGGGCTTCTCTTGACCTCTCCCAGGAGGCACGCTCATACATGACTGACTAATAATCTGACTCCATGTGTGCCACGTCTTACATAGATTTACATGAAAGAAAGAAACTCAGACAGATACGAGCCTGTCACTGATTTATGAATATCTAAGACATAGCTGTCCAAACTCTGGCTGGCTCACGGTCCACTTTTTTTTAGCCACACAGCAAGCTCTGAAAATAATGGAAAATTGGCCCTCACTAGACCGTAAATGTGGTTTACATGTCTCCTCCACATGATAGAGCACTCCTAGGCACAAGACAGAAAATCTGCAGGACTCAAGGACGTCTCCCTGCACCAGCAGCGCCCCCTTGAATAGATTTACAACACCACTGTTATGTCCTGTCATTCTTATATCAGCTGTTTGAGTCCGTTGGTTCAGATTGGAAAACCCAGGGCCGAGTGTACCCCATAAATGAATGCAGAGTTGTTGAAAACATGTGGCTGAGCTGAACATTATGACAGTAGAGTGTCAACCAATTAGAGCAGACTGGGGGGGGCTCCAACAGAGGGTCTAAGATGGACCGAGAATAGAGATGGATCCGGGGTAATTGATTGTAAAGTAATGGGCATTTTGGACGGAAATATTCAGAAATATTCAAAATTTAAAAAATGACAAAAAGAGTTACCCAACACTGCTCATCTATAACCTGTTCTCAAACTTAAATAAAGCATTATGCCCACCATTGTCCAGATAAATAAACTTCATCAGAGCTGTTTGATTGAAAAGACTCCAAGTTTAATACAACAAGTGACCAGCAGAGGTGGGTAGCGCGACTTGTTGGCCATGGATCTGTACTTCACTACTGTCAATGCGACAATAGGCTGAACTTTAGGTACTGTAAGTGTGGTTAAACAAAAAACAGATGTTACTAAGGGCTACAGCACTGCACACTGTAGATCAGGGATGTTCAACTCTGGATACTAAGAGGCCCACAGCTACTTACTCATCACTGCTGGAGGGCGAAATGGTTGCAAATTTTAGAAACTCTCAACAAAGCAAATTGATTATTTTCCAAAATGGAACAAACTTTAACAAGAAGCTACATCAACACTGAAATATCTGAACTCAAACATAAACAGATATACTTGTTGTAATGAGCTAAGTGGTGAATTTCAGCAATTTTTAGATACTTTTGAAAGCAAATAAGAGTAATAACTGATTAGTTAGGTGTATTTTACTAACATTTTTTATTTTCTAATTTACTAACGCTTTTAATAATGCATACAGTCATAATTATATTCATGTTTTAGAGTATCATGGCTAATTTTGTTGTGTTTTCCTCCATGTGTAGACTTTTTTTTTAAACATCTATGTTTATGGGAGACCCCTTAAACATACTGCAACTTATACTCCTGATTTTATGGTACCTTAAGAGTGGGAGCACTTATGCTTCCTCAAGTTGCCTGGAAGAGCATTTCTTTTCAGATTTAGATGCAATTTAAGTCTTCCTTAAATTAATTTTCCACTCATTTCTAGTTATCAGATTAATTAAAAAAGAATAGAGCATATAAATAAAATCAACGGACTTACAGTAATCCTGTGAACACTGACAATCGTCTCTGACAATTTCTCCACGGCCAACGGGAAAAACAGCGTGACGGTGAGTTTGATGGTGCCGTAGAGGGACACGGTGACAAACACAGAGCTGGCAGTGATGGTGTTCCCCACGAGCACGAAGACGGTGAACGTGATGAAGACGATGATTTTACTGCTAGCAAAGAAGGAGGCCATGTTGAGCCCTCGGAGGTAGGAGCTCCTCAGAATCTGTCGGATTTCTTTCCTGAAAATAAAAGAAAACCCGATCAGACGGAGCTGTAGTTTGAGAATGTGTTACACTTCATACTTTAAAGAGTGCAGACTAAAGAATAACAGACCTATGCTCCAAGCTGAGGGAATCAGAGTTTTTTTGCC
>JBAMNC010002323.1:0-10000 GCA_037902135.1 Cetoscarus ocellatus
TTTGCAAAGCTGCATGAATGTTGCTGACAGCAACAGGCGGCCTGCCTGAAACTCATCAGACACCTGGGGGAGCATGTGCTTAAAATAAAAGGTTTTAAACCTAGCCACAGTCTTGGCACAGAACTGCTCATCATATGGGACTTGTATCAAGACTTGCTGTGATGGAGCCCAGAGGAGCAGCTTACAGGCCCTCAGTCCTGTGCAGAACATGCCCAGCTGCACTTGCATGTAGAAGCCTCGTGAACCATTTTCCTGCAGCTGAGGCATCCCCTCTACCATCCTCACGTCGTACCTCTGACTTCTGATCAGATCCTCCAGAGACTCATCGCACCTGAGGAAAGGGCATTTGGTTTCCAGCAGTTCTTCTGCATTCAAAACTCCATCGGGACAGCCATGGCTCACTTTCACACACAACTGTCCCTCTAAGCTAAGCTAAGCTAAGCTAAGCTAAGCTAAGCTAAGCTAAGATAAGATAAGATAAGAGAAGATAAGAGAAGAGAAGAGAAGAGAAGATATCCTTTATTAGTCCCACAGGGGGAAATTCCAAAATATACAGCAGCTGCAGGATACAGGAGAAGTACTGAAAGATAAGGTAATTACAAGTCAAATACAGTAATGCAAAAAATAGAAATTCAATTTTTTTTAAAAAGTGTAAAAAAAGTATATACTATAAAGTCAGTGGCATATTTACAGTCCTGATGTACATGTTTGTTGTTTGACAGATGGTTATGTACATGTTGATATTTTACAGGATGAGATTTGTGATATTATAATATAAATATGGTGGCTATGTACATGTTTGGTATTTTGCAGTGAAACATTATCACATATAAATATAAATATGGTTTATTGCACACTGGAGAGGTTTTTGTTATAAAGTCTGACAGCTGCAGGAAGGAAGGACCTGCGATACCTCTCCGTCACACACTTCGGGTGGAGCACCCTGTCACTCACGGAGCTCCTTAGTGCAGTGAGTGTGTGTTGGAGGGGGTGGGAGTCTTTGTCCATCATGGAGGACAGCTTGGCTGTAGTCCTCCTCTCCACCACCTCCTCCACCGGTTCCAGAGGGCATCCCAGGACTGAGCTGGCCTTCTTTATCAGTTTATCCAGTCTCTTCCTGTCAGCTGCTGTGATGCTGCTCCCCCAGCAGACCACTCCATAGAAGACTGCAGAGGCCACAACAGAGTCATAGAAGGTCTTCAGGAGTGCCCCCTGCACCCCAAAAGACCTCAGCCTCCTCAGCAGATAGAGTCTGCTCTGTCCTCTTTTATAAAGTGCGGTGGTGTTATGAGTCCAGTCCAGTTTATTGTTTAGATGAACACCCAGGTACTTATAAGATGTCACCATCTCAATGTCCCTTCCCTGAATGTTCACTGGTGATGGGGGGGAGTGGGGGCGCCTGCGGAAGTCCACAACCAACTCCTTGGTCTTATCACAGTTGATGTGCAGGTGGTTCTGCTGGCACTAGTCGACAAAGTCCTGGATAAGTTCGACTGGTCATCCCCATCTGTGATGAGGCCGACGATGGCAGAGTCATCAGAGAATTTCTGGAGGTGGCAGGTGGGTGACAGGTGGGAAAAGTCCGCAGTATGGATGGTGAAGAGGAACGGCGCCAGCACCGTTCCCTGGGGGGCCCCTATACTACAGAGGACAGTCTCTGACACACAGTCCCGGGTCCTCACATACTGTGGGCGGTTGGTGAGGTAGTCCACAATCCAGCATGTGAGGTGTTGGTCCACACCAGAGAGCTCCAGCTTGTCCCTCAGGATGGCCGGCCTGATGGTGTTGAAAGCACTGCTGAGGTCCAGGAAAAGGACCCGAACAGAGCTCCCAGGCGACTCCAGGTGGGACAGAGCTCGATGGAGGAGGAAAATGATGGCGTCGTCCACTCCGATTCCAGTCTGGTACGCAAACTGCAGTGGGTCCATGGAAGAGCTCGCCAGGGGGCACAGGTTGGCAAGGACCAGCCGCTCCAGGGCCTTCATGAGGTGGGATGTGAGGGCCACCGGTCTGTAACAGCTAGGGTCCTTGGGATGGGGGGTCTTTGGCACTGGTACCACGCAGGATGTCTTCCAGAGGCGTGGTACCCTTCCCAGTTTCAGGCTCAGGTTGAACAGATGTCCAACAATCCCACTCAGCTGGTCTGAGCAGGACCTGAGCAGTCTGGGACTGAGACCGTCTGGTCCTGCAGCCTTCCTGGTCTTCATCCTCCTGAGCTGATTCCTCACCTGGAGAGGTGTGAGGGACAGGGTGGAGCAGGGGGGCTGTGTGTCCTGGGGTGTGGGGCTGGATGCTGTAGGGGGGAGAGGTGAGGGGGGGGCTGGGGGGGGAGCTGGTGATGGTCTCCTGGGTACTGTAGGGGGGGGAGGGGGAGGTGAGGGGGGGCTGGGGGGGAGCTGGTGGTGGTGAGCTGGGTACTGTAGGGGGAGAGGTGTGGGGGGGGGGGGAGCTGGTGGTGGTGAGCTGGGTACTGTAGGGGGAGAGGTGGGGGGGGGGGAGGACTTGGGCAGAGTGCTGGTGGTGGTGAGCTGGGTACTGTAGCGGGGGAGGTGAGGGGGTGGGGGGAGGACTTGGGCAGAGTGCTGGTGGTGGTGAGCTGGGTACTGTAGGGGGAGAGGTGGGGGGGGGGGGAGGACTTGGGCAGAGTGCTGGTGGTGGTGAGCTGGGTACTGTAGCGGGGAGGTGAGGGGGGTGGGGGGAGGAGTGATGGACGGGGGCTGCTGCAGGGCTGTCACAGCTGGGGGAGGGGCAGACACTTCCTCAAACCTACAGAAGTAGGTGTTCAGTTCATCTGCCCACCTCTGGTCCCCGGCTGTCTGGGAGTTGGGCCCCTGGTGGCCCGAGATGGTTTTTAGGCCTTCCCAGACTCCCTTGGTGTTTTTCTCCTGCAGCTGTTCCTCCATCTTGTTCCTGTATCTGTCCTTCTCCTCCCTGATTTTCCTCCTCAGCTCCTTCTGAACAGTCTTCAGCTCCTCTCTGTTTCCTGACCTGAAGGCCCTCTTCTTCTCCTTTAAAAGAGCCTTAATGTCAGGGGTGATCCAGGGTTTGTTGTTAGAGAAATACCGTACTGTCCTGGTGGGTACGGTATTCTCCACACAGAAGTTTATATAGTCCGTGATGGTGTCAGTTAAACTGTCGATGTCCTCCTCATGAGAGTCACTGAATATTTCCCACACTGTAGTTTCAAAGCAGTCCCTCAGAGCCTCTTCAGACCACTTCTTCACCTTGCGGGACACAGCTGGTTGCCTGTTAAACAGGGGCTTGTAAACAGGCAGGAGATGAACCAGGTTGTGATCAGCTTTTCCCAGAGGGGGGAGGGGTGTGGAGTATATGCCTCCTTGGTGTTGGCATAGAATAAGTCCAGTGTTTTATTGTCTCTGGTGGCACATGTGACATACTGGATGAATTTAGGCAGAGTGGAGGACAGAGAGGCATGGTTAAAGTCCCCAGAGATCAGTAAGAGGGCCTGAGGGCTCTGAGTCTGCAGCCTGTGGATCGCGGTGTTGATGACGTCACAGGCTGCATCGGCGTTAGCAGAGGGAGGAATATACACAGTCACCACAATGGCGTGTGAAAATTCCCGCGGCAGATAGTACGGCCTCAAACTAACAGCCAACAGCTCAATGTCCGGGCAGCAGTGCTGCTCTTTGACAGTGATGTGCCTGGAGTTACACCATCTATCGTTCACAAACACCGCCAGCCTCCCTCCTTTCCTCTTACCGCTCCTCTCTGTACTGTCTGCCCGTATGAGGGAGAATCCATCCAGCTCTACGGTCGCGTCTGTGTGCGTTGTGCTCAGCCATGTCTCCGTAAACAGCAGCATGCTGCACCGCCGGAACTCCTGCTGATACCGGGTCAACGCAGCCAGCTCATCCATGTTACTGGGGAGAGATCTTACGTTCCCCATGATGATAGACGGGAGAGTCGGTCGATAAGCTCTCCTGCTTTCACGGCGTCTAGTCCCAGCACGGCATCCCTGCATCCTCCTCAGTAACTCTCGGGGGATATCAGGTCGCTCCTCCTGTCGCACAGCTGATCCCTACTGTAAACAATGGGAGCCATTGCCGCTCACGGACCCACAGACGCGAGGAAAAGTTGCCGAAAAAAAGTGTTTAAAGTAGCACCAGATGATCCGTGCTCGGTGTCTCTGGTGCACCGAGGTTTCACACATCGGCAGAAAGGTAAAAGAAGAAAAAGGACGTACAATAGACATAGTAGAAAAAGAAAACTCCGTAGAGTTCGCGGAGCTGCTGTAAGAGGCTGCCGTTCGTTCAGCGCCGGAAGTCGAAGAGCGACCTGACTGCATATCTACGTTCCTCAAGCCAATGGAAGGCAGATGTTGGTGCCATCATGGTCAGCATGAGGTAGGGATGCAGGCTGTTCTGGCTCATGTCCCCGTGCATTCAGACACTTCTTAAGAAGGCTTGACACAGGCAGTCTCAGATGCTTGAAGCCCTCTCTTAGCTCATCCTAAATGAAGGAGTGGGAGGAAGAGGCACATGATTGGGCATTACCTCTGGTGTCAGAAGCACATCAGTGGCTCGGTGATGGGAAAAGGTAATGTCCATCAACCGCTTTGGGCCAAGGTTCCTCTGGGTCCCCACATTCCAGAGCCGTTGTTCATCCGTGCAGGATATGCCAGTTACGCCACTGGACACAGCATTTTCAACCTGTCATCAGAAATGATTATTTGATTAGTTTATATTTGTGATATAACAGAAGACAATTTGAACTTTAACAGCTGTCTTCAATGAAAACTATTTAAGGCAAGCCCTTTTAACATTTAATGGCCAAATTCTATGTCAATCTTACATTTTGAATATCTAGAATTTTCATTCAAGATATCTATAACGTCATTTTCACTAGTCGAAACTACAAATAGAGATATCTGTAATTCAGTTTTGCCTAGTCAAAACTGAATTACAGATATCTGCAATGACGTCACGAAAACAACATTAAACACGTCACACATCTTTAATGACAGTTGCAGATATCTGTAATTCAGTTTTGACTAGGCAGAATGGATGTTGAAGATAGCTCAAAGGTCATGATGACACATCCTCCCCCTGTCAAAATCAAGGAAAAAGAAGCCGGTTAGTTTTTTATTAAATGTCATGGTGTTAGATGTACTTGACAAAATAACAAGAAAATACCAGGAAATGTGAATCAACTTAGTATGTGGGATTATTTTTAAGTGTATAGAGTCAGATTTCTTTAAAAAAATAATAATAATAAATTGGGATTTAACTTTAATATCAAATCTCTGGGAGGTTATGATAAGATCATTATTTTGCTTTTCTTTACTACTTTTGAAATTTTTAGCATTAATACATAATTAATACGTATTTTATTCCATTCACTTTTAACTTTAAGTTCTATATAAAATAATATAATTAATGTCATAATGCAGCAGCAGTGTGAACAGTGACAATGTTGAAAATGAACAGCAGCTTTAAAAAGACATAAACTTCAATAATAGATAAAAATTTAGATCTGTAAAATTGCATTTATTGACTTACATTGTTTCATGATTATTGCAATATAACAGAGCATCTTGTTTCCCCAATAGATGCCATTATTTAGCAACAATCCACCTTCATCTACGGCTTCAGGGAGGCAGTAAAAACAACGTCAATGTGACGTCTATGAAGATATCTGTAATTACATTCCGACTAGACAGAGTTTTAATTAAAGATATCTCCAGTTTCAGATATCTGTAAATCAAAATTATTTAAAGATATCCTTATATTGATTATGGATATCTAAAATCAAATTATGACTATCTGTAATTCCAGTTTGAGATATCTACAATAACATTGACTAGGCGTTATTTTAGTTTAAGATATCTCCAATGACATTCTGACTAGTTAAAACTTAATTAAAGATATCCAGAATGGGACATGTAGATATCTGTAATTGAGAGGGATTGAAGATATCTCTAACTGGAATTGTGACAAGCCAGAATTAAATTGTAGATATCTGAAACTGGAATTACTGCTAGGCGTAATCAAGTTTCAGATATCTGTAATTCATTTTGTAGATATCTGCAACTGAATTGGAGATATTTGTAATGATTTGTCCTAGGAAGAATGTATTTGTGGATATCTGGAATAACAATTGTGGGTAGGAAGAAAGACGTTGCAGATATCTGAAAAGCTCTTTTTGACTAGGAAGAACTTAATTACAGATATCAGCAACAGATATCTAGTTTAGCCTTTAAATGTCAAAAGGGCTTGCCATAACTATTGCATTCATTAATATTACACTTAATTATTTACTTACCATTTGCATACTCCCCATACCAGGTGATAAAGTGATTAGACTCGATGTTATGCTTAATGTATACCTACCATACCTTAGCTTTACCGTTCCTCTTGCATATGGTCCTTGCCGTACTTACCTTGATATTATTCACTTACCTTGTTCTGCAGTACAATTAAGAGATTTGACCAGTTACTTAGCCTGCATGTTGTCATCATGTCAGCAGCTGTGTATATTTTAAAAACACATGTTAATAACACAAACAGTCCAAAATACAATCAACCTTTAAGTAAAAGTAATACAATGAGTCATAATCAGTGTTTCCTCTTTAGTCACTCAGTTGTCGTGCATCACAACAGCTAGGAAACTACCACTTCTACTTCTGCTATATCCATCAAACTCTGTAATATAGCCTTAAATGCAGTCAAAATACAATGTAAGAAATAAATAGTTCATAGTTTCAAATGTTTTGATGTTAGAACCACAACTTTAAACATGTATTACATGCAAAAAGCAACAGATGTTACTGTCTCAAGCGCCACCGATTTTTTTGAAGAGAAAACTTTTCTTCAGTAATTCTAATAATGATAACGGTGGTGGCAAAACAAGTCATGACAAAAAGAAGAATAAGGTGTAGGACTTTTACCTTCCATAACATTGAGGCTGCATGACTGCACGACCATCCTAATCCAGCGATGCAGGGGCATCCCGTCGTCTCCACCACGCCGCTATTGCTAACTAGCACCCACGCCAAGTGACTCGTACTGCTGGCCTGGCTCGGGTTCACGTCTGCTTTTAAAAACATGTAATCATCTTCTGTGTGCAACAATACACGACCAACTTTGCCGCTATGAAGGTACTGGTACGCCTCTGTGCTTTTCTAATTTTTCATAGCCGCACCATCAACACCCAGGGATAGCACAAAGTAGTTAAAAATGTCGCCATATGAGATCTCCGGCCACTTTCTCATGTCATCAACCCACATTGACATGGTCGATGGATGAGGGAATGCAAGACCATCCGTTCTTCTAATAAAACGTGCAGTTTGTTCCCATTTTAGAGCCCCTGGTTTCGTGTCTGTTGACATTTTGATGCTTTAACTCTGCGGAGCCGGCTACTAGAAAGGGCTGACCGGAAGTAAGAAGACAAAATGTGGAAGTAACAAAGAATTAAAAGTGGGCGGGGCGAAATAAGGTAAATATTGTGACCACAATTTAATTTCTTTTTGACCCTGTAATGTCTGGGGCTCCGTAATTTATAGTTCGGCACTTGTGATCACACGAATGTGTGACAGTGGTGGATGGCCTTCGCCACGCGCTGGACAGGTTCCACACGCGCCCTTTTTTAGACTAGACCAGCCTCGCGTCTTTCTTTACTCCCTCTCTCTCTCCCTCTCTCTGTGTCTCTCACTCCCTCCCTCCCTCCTCCTCTCCCACTAATTTCACCTACTCCTTGCCCGGTCGCCTCGAGCCCACCCGTGGAAGTAAGAGAAGGGATGAAGTGAGAGAAGAAGTGCGCTGAGAGGGAGCCGTGTTTCTGAGGAGAGCAATATTGTTTTTCTTCTGATCTCTGGTCGATGGATTTATCACTCACAATACAACAATATTTTAGTTAGAAAAACGAGTGAAGCATGGGTGACTGGAGCTTTCTAGGGCAGCTGCTGGAGAATGCTCAAGAACACTCCACTGTGATCGGAAAGGTTTGGTTAACCGTCCTCTTCATCTTCCGCATCTTGGTGCTGGGCGCAGCAGCTGAAGATGTTTGGGGTGACGAGCAGTCTGACTTTACTTGTAACACGCAGCAGCCCGGTTGCGAGAACGTCTGCTTCAACGAGGCCTTCCCCATCTCCCACATCCGATTCTGGGTGCTGCAGATCATCTTCGTCTCCACGCCCACCCTCATCTACCTGGGCCATGTGCTGCACATTGTCCGCATGGAGGAGAAGAGGAGGGAGAGGAAGGAGGAGCACCGAAAGGCTGGATGGCACCAGGAGGACCATGACCCTCTCCATCACAACAGAGTTGGTGACGGAGGAGGAGGTGGTGGGAAGAAGGAGAAGCTGCCTATTCGTGATGAGCATGGGAAAATCCGGATCCACGGGGCGTTACTGAGGACCTACATCTTGAACATCATCTTCAAGACTCTATTTGAGGTGGGCTTCATCCTGGGGCAATACTTCCTCTATGGCTTACACCTTAGACCGCTCTATAAATGTGGCCGCTGGCCCTGCCCCAACACTGTGGACTGCTTCATCTCCAGGCCCACAGAAAAGACAGTCTTCATAATCTTCATGCTGGTGGTTGCCTGTGTCTCCCTGCTCCTCAACCTGTTGGAGATCTACCACCTGGGCTGGAAAAAAGTCAAGCAGGGGGTCACCAATGAGTTTGCACCCGACAGCGAGTCACTGGTGCTGAGTGCAGACGAGCCCAGGGACACAGAGACCATTCCCGAGCAGACCTCCCCGTCAGTGCTCAACTGCTTGCCGACGTACGCCAGTGTGAAGGTGATGGGGGGTAGAGCAGCCGAGGGCGGCGCCTCCTTGCCCACCAGACTCCACCCAGATGACTTCCTCTTGGAGGCCCTGCCCTCTTCTTTTTATCACAATGGTGAGAAAGTGAGTGTTGGGAGTTGGGAGCAGAACTGGAGGAACATGGCGCTGGAGCTCAGCAATCTGGATGGAAGATACTCCTCCTCGTCCTCCTACCCATCTCGTCGCCACTCCTGTCCCACCTCCTACTCTTCCCAGGAGGAGAAAAACCCGCCACTTCCTCACGGGAAGCAACACTCCACGTTTCCTACACTTCCTCATCACACCCCTCTGTACCCCCTCTCATGGGCCGCCACAGCACCTTACATGACCCCGCATGACGACTTCACTATGGTCACCCGGGCGGAGATGCATCAGCCTCCTGCAGCTGCTGCAACAGACATCCGGAAGCCAAGTCGGGCCAGCAAGAGCAGGGCCCGAGCTCGCCCTGATGACCTGGCAGTGTAGCTAGAGCACACACACACACTCACACATTCACACGGCCATGCACACATGCTGTGTACACATAGAAAACCTACATAAGCATTTTTTTTCACATAGGCACAACAGCATAAAAAAAACACAGACGTATTACCACACCTAGTCTGATGGAGTCGGCTGCTGATTTTAATCTCCAGATCATGAACCGTGAAATGATGCCAGATTACACTGATGGCAACATGCTGATGCCCAATCTACATATTAGTAACTTGTAAGACATCAGCTAATAGGAGCTTTGCACTAATCTCCAGCAACTCATGTGGAGTCATTCTGGAGATCCAAATCTGGGAATTCTCCATCATTTACCGACACTTAAAGGCATCATGCTTATTATCAACAAAATATCACCATACTGTAGTTGATACAAAAGGCAGGAGCAACACTGTCACACACTTAAACCACAGTAAAGGACATGATAATAAAGCTCAATGGATGCAGTGAACTTTGGAGTGAGCCAGGCTAGCTGATTCCCCCTGCCTCCTGTCTATATGCTAAGCTAAGCTAATGGATCTAACTCCATAGTTAACAGACACGAGAGTGATATCGATCTTTTTATCTACGCAACTCCTGGAAAAAAACTTGAAATACCATATTTTTCAAAAAATCCTTGCTCTAAGCAATTTATTCTTAACCTCCAACATGGCACTTTTTCTTTCAAATATAAGTTGCATGGCCAGCATGGCTGCCACTCACTGTTCTGGCCATAGTCTT
>JBAMNC010002323.1:12500-43500 GCA_037902135.1 Cetoscarus ocellatus
AACAACTTCAGCACATTATGGCAGCTGAAGCACTTAATCTTTTTTAGAGAAGACATTATAAGCTGTGATGTGTAAGATTTAACCAAAGATATTCAACAAACCAAAGATACTTGTGCCAAAGATATTACAACACATGATGGATATTTAAAGAGCTTTGCTTGGGAACCTTGGCCATCACCCCAACAGTCATGGTCTTTCATGAATCTGGGAACTAAAGAAGACATAATGTTGAGCTTTGTCTCTAAAACATTGTTGAAACAAGGTTCATTTTACTTTTTTCTACTGCTGAACTGTTTTTCATAACCTTGTTGTTCTTAGTATCTTTGAGATGTAGATAAAGATTTGCACAGCTAGATAGTTATAGAACACTGTTACGAGGATATGAAGATATTATAAATATAAAAGAAAAAGGGTGTCCTTGGAGGATTATTAACATATTTTTGTTTATTTATGGAAATAACACTGTCAAATTAGACTTGGAATGGACAAGAATTTAATCTAAAGTGACTGTTTTTTTCTGTCCTGAATATGGTTTGGGAGACTTTTGGCCACCCCAATTTTTACACCATGGATGTGCCTTGAAACAAATATCCTGCAATGGAAAACAGAGGTTGTGTAATAGGATTTTCATGGCGCCTCTACCAGCAGGGACACAGACTCTCATGTGTTAGAAATGAAGACCAACTGAAAAAACTGTAAACTTGTATCCATGCTGTCATTGATTCACTGAATATCTGATGTTGGGTGCACATTAAAACACAGGATCCAGAGTTCCAATTCCAATATTTTATTTTGGCAACAGAGGTTGGTGATGGATGATAGGTGAAAGGTAATGGTAGATGGTAAAGGTGGATGATTTTTTCTATACGGAAAATAGTAAAGGAAATGTTACAGATCTAGAAAGTATCAGTGGTATATAATAAGAAATTAGATTATCTGTAACTTACATCAATAATACATCCACTCTTTCACGTATGGATTAAACTCAGGAATCTATTACAATGAAACTTTTCAAACAATATCAACCAAAATGAATTAGAAGAGTGAAATCCATAATACTCACATCCAGTCTCTTTGTTCTCAGTTTGGAGGGAAAAGAGGGGGGTCAAAGGGCTGAAGGGCCGGGTTATATAAGGTTAGGGGTGTGGTTCAGGTAGGTGTGGCAGTGATGTGGCAGGTGAGGAGAAGACAGGTGAGGTGGAGACTTGGGATTTAACACCAACCTCTGCTTTTACTCCCATTGTAAAATGTCTGTCTTTGAAGAGAAGTGCCTTGCATCTGAACCTTTTGTTAAAGAACATGTGAAGTCCCACAGGGCTCTGTCCTGGGCCCCCTTCTCTTCTCTCTTTATTTGCTTCCGCTTGGCTCCATACTTAGGAAGTATGGCATCTCCTTCCACTGTTATGCGGATGATTGCCAGATTTACGTGCCTCTTAAAAAAAATGACAGAGACTCTTTTAAAATCTTACTTAACTGTCTTGACGACTTAAAGGCCTGGATGGCTCTGAACTTTTTAAACTTTAATGAAGAAAAGACTGATGGTTTTTGGTGGCACCACTGGGACCCCCCCTGTTGATATGGGTTTCCTGGCCCAGGTGGTCAAACCCACCCTCACAAACCTGGGGTTTAAAATAGACTCTGATCTTCAGCTCGACAACCAGATCAGGTCAGTTGCTAAATCAAGCTTTTTTCAGCTGAGGCAGCTGGCCAAAATGAAGCCAATTCTTCCGAGGCAACTTTTTGAGATGGTAGTCCATGCTTTTATTACTACCCGGCTGGACTACTGTAATACACTCTATGTGGGGGTCAGGGCCAGTTCTAGGCAGGCATATATGAGGGGGCAGTCAGAAATGTGAAGGGGGCATCATGCGTAGTCCGTACACATCATGCTTGAGCACTTCTTTTCTGTGCCTAAAGTAACAGAATTGGGTTGTTAGCCATGTGTCTCACCCCAACCTGCAGTGGATTGCACTGTCAGGCCTCGACCTTCAGATCTGTCCAGCTTGGGTGTCCCACCTGAAGACTAAGCTCCTGCTGGTATAGCTTTAGCTCTTAAGGTCGCTGCAGCACGCAGACCCCCTGACCACAATAAGGTGGCTGGGGGACTGAAAAATAAAAATGAAAAACAAAATTAAATATCCAGATTTTAACAACCAACAACATAACATTCGCCTGAACTGGATGGTCTTATTCTCCAATAAATTTGAACCTAGAATTCTATAGTCAATATTTACAAAACTGAAACTAAGGTAAATTAAAAAAAAACTTCTCAAACTAATTTATAAAAACAACATATAGGGCAGAACATTTTATGACTTTTTTCTTTATTTTCTTCTCTTTTTTTGGCTTGTTTTTTACTTTACAGCTAAGCTTTATGTACAGTCGGGGTCTGTCAGACACAGGTCATTTGTTCTCAGTCTGTTACCCCCAAATTCCACATAACGCGAATGCGCCGCGCCGCGCCGCGCCGAGCCGCGGTCTTGCTCTGACCGACAAACCCCACGCATCCCCAAAGGGGGAGGGCTGATCCCCGGAGAGCCACAAGCTCTCGCGTGAATAGCGGTGTCACACAATAGCAACACATGTTATAAACTGAGAAAAAAAATAAACAACCCCTCACTTCACTTCTCTAAGGTCTCTTTGCTGGTCAGCTTCGTGATTTATTTCACTTCTATCTGCCTATATCCTTGGAGAAAGGATGTTTGGTGTCATATATAATGTTATATATTTCTGTACCTCCATGATTCACTTTTCTTCGTCCATGGAGTCGTGTTGCCTCTGGGACCCTCTGACCAACTGTTGACCTGATGCTCGTGCCTCTGGTTGTGAAGTAATGACAAACTATTGAGGAAATTTACGTTCGGGAGTCCGTGCACTGTGTTTTCTTTTGAAAGTACCAGGTACTCCACACCTTTCACTTCCTTTCTGGTGTTTTCTGAACGACAGTGAATTTACGAGGTCTGGAAGCGGCCGCGCAGGAAACAGACCTGAAGCGAATCTCCAGCGCAGGAGCGCCGGAGCGCGGGCCGTGGAAACGCTCTGATAGACTAGAGTGGGAGCGAAGTGCTCCGCAGTGCGACTGGTGGCCCTGAAGTGCAAACCACAACAGCAAACAATTAAACACAACAGCAAATAAACTAAACACATTAAGACTAAGCTACCAGAAGAGGTAGGTACTTGTGGGTCACATCAGTCATCGCTGATTGGACGAGTGTGTGCATGAAGACAGAGAGAAGGACTTGATTGGACAAAGGCGCCATTCAACCTTTGACCCGGAAGTGATTCTGCCCTTAGCGTCTTCGGCTCGGGATAGAAACATCATGAACATAACGGCCAAAAACTCTAAAACAGAGGAAAAGTTCTGCTCTCCTGTGACCGTAAACAAACAAGACACCTCACTGAGGGAACCACAGAGCCGAGGTGCACTTTGAGATGAATGAGAGAAAAAAGCGCAAAAATCAAACCTAAACGGACGATCGTGTTCATTTAAAGTGCTCATTTGTGACGTTTTGGTCCCATGTTTGCTCATCGGGAGGATGATTTATCAGAATATTATTTTAATCCCTGTGGATTTACTGTAAAAGCCTTTCTGTGTCCACCTGAGAGATGACAACCAGCGAGGAGAAGCTCACCCGCCTGGTTTACCTGTGTGCTGCGCTGTCCGCGGTGCTGAACCTGACAAATGGACCGGATCAGCACCGCGGACAGCGCAGAAGCTCTCAGCCGTCAGTGCAGGTCACTTGCAGCTGACAAGAGTCTTATTTTTTTTGCACAGGTTGTTTATTTGGTGCTGTCTCCTGTTTGCTGCTGCGTGTGCCATCATTGCCACTGTGAGAGGATTTACAGAAGTTCCCTTTTCTTTATCTTTTCTCTTAATAATGAGATCCTGATCTCGTCATTCCCAGAGAATGTTTTAGTGGTAGTACTTGTTCTTTTTGATATTTACATTTTGTATTTATATTTTTTAATTGATAGTGTTCTGTGATTGCTCAAATTAAAATATTTTTTTTACCTTGAATCACTTCCAGAATGACTCGTGTGAATCTGCATTAGTGGATCCCCAGCTCCAACAACTCTGTCCAGTTTTGTTAGATCAAACGGACTGATATGGTTCTCACTTTTCAGTCTTTTGAATGCAGTAAACAAGAATAATCAGTTACCGTTCAATCCAGATGTGGGTGAGCAAAGTATGTGATGAGATTCCTCATCACTTTGATGGATGCTCAGATGAGCAAGATCCCACACTGCTGAACTCACCTGTCACAGGGCTGCAACTCAAATCATGGTTTTCTTCTGCCATCTACTGGACAAGTTCTTTAACTTCAGTCCCACATAGGTAGATGGAAATTGGCATTTCCGAATGACTTTGCATAAAGTGAGCAGGATAATTAAAAATGGTTAAATTTCTAACAACAACAACAAGGATGATAATAAATGAACTCTTTCAAAGACATTTCATTAATAAATAGCGTTATTCTCTTGGCATATCATGCCTCCAGATAATATTAATATAGTTTTAGTTTTCAGTCAGTTGAATGCAGTAAATAAATGAATGAAATATTTGAAAGACTTCCTTCAGCGAAGCGTGTGACATTCATAAACTTACTTGGTATCATGTCACTATAAGTGGACTGTCAGATCCATGCTTGACAAACACTTTGAATTGGGAAATGGAATTAATAAAAACGACTGATACTACCATTCTACGCAGCAGCAGCAGCTGTTTGTGGGAATACAAATATACAAATACGTATATACAACCTCTCTTGTGGCTAAACATAAGCAGACCCCGGAGCTGCTGGATCCAGGTCCTGGCACACACACACTCAGACAACTCACATGATTTGAAGTGTTTATTGCACAGCATAAGACAGCATTATTGCAGAGCATTGCATTGGTCTACATGTTGGTGTCCAGGCATGAATGAATAAAGACACATAAAAATACAAGGATTTGAGTAATATCATCATCATCAAGACAAGCCAATTTAAGGTGGTTGTTTTATTTATTTTAAAAGCCAAGATGTGCATCATTAATAAACAAACTTTAACATATGATTTAGTTTCCATGTAAAAGACTAAGAGGAATACAATTAATGCTACATGTAATGAAAAGACATAAATGTCTGTGGAAAAAACAAGTTAAGTTCACAGAAAAAATTAAGAACAGTGTTTAAAACACAGGAACTCGAGGATATGGACTCATTAAACTAAGGGATGTTCCAAAACTATTTAAAATGATTTTCTTCAACAAGTCAACCTTTAAGTCACTTATTCTTAAGTACGAGATTAATATACACAAAGAAAGACACAAACACAGGGATCTGGGTAATCCAGGAACAAAGAGAAACGAGCGACGTGCGTCGGCCCGTGCATTGCGTTTGGCTTCCCATTTCAACTACCCAGTCGATGGATGAGGTGGGGGGAGCCATCGTGACATTCCTTAGTACCTAAACCTTACACTAACCCTAACCCAATGCAGAATCATGTCCGATGGCTCGTGTCAGAACCTGCTATAGTCTGCAGATTATAGCACCTTCTGACACAAGCCTATCTCAGAACCGAAGCTCCCACGCACTCGGGACTGGTTTGACACCCACCTAATTGGGGCCTTCTGAACACGTCACATATGTGAAAATGAGCCAGATCGGTTGAGGCATGACGACGTAATTCATATGAGGCTATTTCAATTATGTCATATTCATAATGCCATAAGGCAGGCTTCCTTGGAGCAGAACATTTTTGTGGTGAGTGGGGTCCTAAGGGTGTGTCTGCTAAAGAACTGTAAATCTCTCTCTAATAAAAGGTACAAATCCCTGTATGTAAAAACTACAAATCTCCATCTAAAAACTACAAAAAACTTAAAGACTACACATCCCTGCATGTGAAAGACTACAAATCCCTGTATCTAAAGGACTATAAATCTCTATTTCAAATAAAGTACAAATCCCTGTATGTAAAAACTACAAATCTCCATCTAAAAACTACAAAAAACTTAAAGACTACACATCCCTGCATGTGAAAGACTACAAATCCCTGTATCTAAAGGACTATAAATCTCTATTTCAAATAAAGTACAAAATCCCTATATGTAAAAACTACAAATCTCCATCTAAAAACTACAAAAAACTTAAAGACTACACATCCCTGCATGTGAAAGACTACAAATCCCTGTATCTAAAGGACTATAAATCTCTATTTCAAATAAAGTACAAAATCCCTATATGTAAAAACTACAAATCTCCATCTAAAAACTACAATTCCCTATGTGCAAAAACTACAAAAAACTTAAAGACTTCACATCCCTGCATGTGAAAGACTACAAATCCCTGTATCTAAAGGACTATAAATCTCTATTTCAAATAAAGTACAAATCCCTGTATGTAAAAACTACAAATCTCCATCTAAAAACTACAAAAAACTTAAAGACTTCACATCCCTGCATGTGAAAGACTACAAATCCCTGTATCTAAAGGACTATAAATCTCTATTTCAAATAAAGTACAAATCCCTGTATGTAAAAACTACAAATCTCCATCTAAAAACTACAATTCCCTAGTCAAAGTGTCAAAGTGCCATAAATCCATCTATCTGCATGTTAATTTCCAGCCAGTTTTATTCAGGTGTTATGTTTTTGTGATAGTTTGTTATTTGACGATTTTAATAAAATCAGAAAGCCACGAAGCAGGTTGTCCTGGTTTATTTCATCACTTTCTTCTTGGCAGTGAAACAGCAAGGATGGTTTTTGGAGACCCACCACTCCTATAAGTATACCTTAAAGGAATTCAGGATTTAAATAAAAAGATCAGGCTTTATATAAATGAGATTAGTGATAAAACAGATTACCTGCTATAAAACTTTTTTTTTTGTACTTTGTATGCCATTTTTACTCCTTTGATGTATCATCAGATGACTTAAAATTGTAAAGTAAGCAATATTAATGAATTCCTAAAGCCACAGAGCAGGTTTCCTGAGACCTCATTTTTCGTTATTTGAAATAATTTAGAAAATTTGCAGTGTCTAACGTTGATATAGAGCTTCTGGGATTATTTTGTCATTTTCTTCCTTGCACTGAACGAGTCAATATGAGCACCATGTGTGCTGAAGTCCCCGCCACTTTTGTAAGTATACCTCGAATGAAATCAGGATTTAAAATAAAACGATCAGGCTTCAATATAAATGAGATTAGTGATCAAACACATGAACTACTATGGAATCATAGGAGATGAATATTTCTTGTACTCTTTTTGCTGAAATCATTCAATCAGCATCTTCCTAATCAAAAAAAATTGTGTGTTGGATTTTAACCCTTTAAATGCCAATTTGGTTACATGATCTGTTTTTGTTATGAAGATAATACAGTCTGACTGTTTGTCTCCTGTCTGCTAACAGGATGAGGACAGGACAAACATGCGGGCTGGTGACACACGCCTCAAGCCACTCATGATGAGTTCACTTTCATTGAAATAACACTTAATTATGTTTCATGTTTGAGATATATATTCCATTGATTTAAACTTCTCCTTCGTTCTTTAGTCTTACGACGAGGAACCACCTGCCGCGCCTCCTCCAACTCCTGAACTCACTCCTCCACCTTCTCTTTCTCTCAGCTCTCCACCAACTCCTTTTCCGCTGCTTTTCAGCCCCCCTCCTCCCCTGCTTCATCCTCCCCCTCGCCCTGTCTTCCCCCCTCCTCGTCCTGCTCCTCGTGCGACCCCTGGACCTCCTGGACCTCCTCGTCAGTGCTCGTGGGTATGTACAGTGCTTGTTAAGATCGATGATAACAGATTTTGGGTGAGTTGTGTCCTGGCAATTTTTACCAACGTAGAGGATCAATAAAGGATCTTGAGTCCAAAGATGTCTTTGAGAATATTTCTTTTTCTTGCAAGAGAGAAGTCAATCGTACAGCACACAAAGTCTGCAGAGAGAGTTCTACTAGACACAAGGAATCACAAAGTCTTTATACATTTCACACCTCCCTCTGGCTCCTGCGACACACAAAACCTCAGAACACATCCACCTTCTCAGTACTCGCCCCCCTTTCTCCCCCTCGGGACCTTGGCATTTTCTCAGGGGGAATTGCATGAAAATGGCTCCAAAAAGAAAAATGAAGGCCCCAGTGATGTTTCCAACCACAAACTACCCTTTTTGAGCCGTTTGGGCCATTATCACAATTTCATAGTTTCATAATTCATATGTGCGGCAGCACGAACGCTTGATTTCGAGCTGATAGATTATGATGATGGGATTGTCCTGCATTCTCTGGAGAGGGCAGACTCTAAGCTTTCATTTGATATGACATGTTTGATTTGAATAATGTTTGGCAGAAATACAGCATGGTTAATGAAGGCTAAAATAAAGGAGGCCGCGGACCACAATGTACACTGAATGTACACCTGATTACACAGCGTCTAGTGACTCACAGGAACGTTCAAAATGAACGAGGAGGCACTCCTTGAAAAGTTATGAATCTGAACTTCACACTGATCGGTCACCCATTAGAATCAGACGTTGCTTGCTTGAAATATGAGCCAAAACACAAATGCCAGATTTGAACACCTTTCAACCAGCATTGATGGCAACCAGAATGACATCGCTTAAAGCTTGACTGTAAGCTGATGGTTCATAACAATCACATTTGATTGCATTCCATGGAGAGGGCAGACTCTAAGGTTTCATTTGATGTGACACATGTTTGATTTGAAGAATGTTTGGCAGAAATACGGCAAATTAGAGGCAGTGATATATACACATTAATACGACTGTGTCCATTCTACATAGATTTCTTTTTATTGTTGCTGTGTGCAGTGGAAAATGTTAATCAGTTAATCCCTCATATATCTGCCATTTTAAAAAGGTAAAATTTCCAACATCTAATGCTTGACTTAGATTTTTCTTTCTTTCTTTACTAGAAAAATGCTGTACATGCTGCGCAGAATTTTGAAGACATTATCATACCACATGTGGGGTTAGTTTCTTCAGTTCATAATTTTAATTTCATTACTTTAAATTATGTGTACTGTGTTTGGACACAGTGAAAATCTGTTTGTAAATTGTTCTTTTTATCTATTTTCTTTTTATTTCCTAACCTTTCCTTGAAAGCCTCACAGTATATTTTTCTAAACACTGTCACATTCTAAAAGCTGCACAAGTTCATTTCATTTTGTTTTGTATTATTTTATTTTGATGAAAATAACATGCCAAAATGGTAAAGAGGTAATAATTAGCTACCTTGTATGGTACAACATATGGCAGAATTTTGATCAGATATAATGGCAAAAATTCCCAACCTGCATGTTTCTCTTACAAAAACAACAACACTTTTAATTCTCCATATTTATTTGTGACAGTGACAGTCAACAGTATGCAGCCTACTTCGTGTGCTTTAAAGGAATTATGTTGGACATTTGTTTTCATAACATTAAGTATAAGAGGAAACACTGACGCAGCCCTCCAACAAAATATATAACAGACATTTAACAGCTGTTGTAAAACTGCGCGTTGGTCCGCAATTCAGGAACCTGAAGAACCAGCAGTCCGTGTAAACATGAACACTGTCATAAATTATATACAGCCCTTTGTCCTCGGTCTTTTTACCAGAAGCGCTGCAGGGTTGTCCTCACTGCATCCTTTCGCTGCGCGAGCGGGCAGTAGCGCCGTGTGTGCGCGTGGTCCCCGGTGGCGTCGCAGATGGGGCACCTGTAGCTCCTGAGTATGGGGCAGCTCACCGTCCCGTCGTCTCCCTTCAGTCTGTGAGAGCGGTAGACCCGCACCGTCTCCCGGTTTTGTTTACAGAAGCGGCAGAACTCTGAAGGGGGAGTCCCGTCTCCTCTTCCTCCTCCTCCGCTGCAGCTCGTATCCGAAAGACTCCCCGCTGAGCCTGTTCCTAAGGGGCTCGTGCGCTCCTCCTCCTCTTGTGCCGTGTTGGGGGTCTCTCTGTCCGTTTTCTGAGGCCCCTTGGTGCCTCCGGGGCCCCTCTCCTGACTCGCACACAGCCTCACCAGCAGGTTGCCCAGGTTCAGGTAGTCGTGCCACATGTTGAAGCAGCCCTGGTCCGAGTGAAAGGACATTTGTTTTTCCATTGATGTCATGCTTGGGGATTAAGATGCGAAGTTTGGGGACCTCTCAGGGTCTTATATTTATAGAAGACAGACATGGGTCCAAAGTGCAACAATGTTTGTGTAAGGCAGTAGACGGTTTTGTTACTTTGTAAAGTAAAGTGTCATGCAGCTGTTTGGTGGGTTTGATGATGACCTGACTCGTGACCTTGGCATTTTTTTTTTAATATCAACACAACAGACCATGAACTTTGGGCAGTCTATCAGTCATTTCATATGTTCAGTCTTTTCTTTTCCACCATTGTAAGGCCTCTATGAATTGGGGAATTCTGTTTGTGAATGGTGTTTTCCTGTTACAGGAGAACACAGGCTCATAGTTTGTTTTCACACACAAACAACACTTTCCATTATTATTAAATATAAACATAAAATTGTGGGCTGTACTTTTGTTTTGTTTATGATTGCACCCAGAGCCACCAAACATAAAAGTGGTCATAAACATAAACAAAACTGACAAATAAAGTTCAAACGAGTTTGATTCTCTGACAGTTTGCACCTGCAGTGCTTAATGTATCTGACAAAGGTCAAGCAAAGTTGACTGGTGGTCAGCAAAAGAAAAAAACATGTCCTCATTTTGCTTTAACACCCCCTAACTCACACACCTACATGCACACCCCAGGGGCGGGGCCAGAGGGGTGGCCTGGGGTAGCACTGGCCACCTCTGGAACCTGATTGGACACCTCAGGTGCCACCCCAGGTGATTGACAGTAGTGGTATGCACTGCAGGTCGATCTAGTTTCTCTGTATGTGCGCTCCTTCCACTGAACCGCGCACCTCCCGCCCCCGCCCCCTGCTGAGTGATGTGAGTGCAGGTGCCCAGGTGATTGACAGGTCAGTGCACAGCTGGGAGTAAACGACCGTTCGTCGTGGATGGAGAGCACTCTTTTGAACACCTCTTGAATGAATCTTTCTGAGCTAAGTTTTAAACTCTTTTCCTGATGAGTTTTAAACTAATGACAAGTTGACTGCAAATGTAGAAGAGGAGAGATTTAGCCTCGTGTAGTTCAGCTGTGTGAGTAGGCTCATGCTATGAAAGGCTAACGTTAGCTTTAATGTAGCTTTAGGTTTATAAGATACTGTGAAAAAACGTGTCATAATTGGTGTATTTAGGGACTTAAAATTAAAATTCACAATGTTATACCAGGGCTCAAAATAAACTGTAATGAATCATAAGAATATCTAAATGTCGATGTAGCTTGTTGGCTATTGTGTAGGTCTAAATCAGGGGTGTCAAGTACCATGTACAAATCAACTTTGCAAAGTATGTTGGCATGTCTCTAGACTCTGTAGACTGTAGACCTTTTAAATTGGTAAATTTTGAACTCTCTTTGCCAGCAGGAAAAAAAAGGCAAGTAAATATCAATAAAGATTGGTCACAGAAATACACTATGCCACTTTTTCACAGCATTTGTTGCATTCCTCATTTCTAGAGTGCATTTTACATTTCTATTTTTATAATTAGCCAATGAGCAATTTCTAAGAACAGAAGTGTGTATTAAAGTTGTTACCTGCAGTCTTTCAAATTCACCGTTGCTCAAGAGAATTACATTTTAAATGTATCTGTGTTAATATTTACACAATATTTCTAAGAATGTTCCTGCATTCTCTCTGATTTATTTAGTTGCTCTTTACTCTCGATGTGATTTTACTTGTTTTATTTTCTTCTGTGTGTGTATATCCCACTAATACTAATAATAACAAGTGAGAATGATTAAAAAATGACTATGTGTATACTTTAAAATAACAAATCTTACCAAAGTCTATACAGTATATTGATGTGTTTAAAGTTAGCAAAATATGTGTTAAATAAGGAGCCCAGCCCCTGCAACATCTTGTCTGTATAACCCAATCCATTTCACCTAGTATAAGTTTGACACCCCTTATCTAAAGTAAATTCAAGATTCTACCTAACACAATCTTGATGTGTAACTAAGCTGTATTCTTTTTGTACAGGGACAGACAATGAAGAGAAAAGGGAGATATCGTGAAGTTGTTTTTGAAAAAACAGCCAAACCAAGTCAAGCTCAGGCCCAGACAGACCCCTGTCCCGATAGCAGCTGCCCCGGCAGCTCCCAGTCTGGAGCCATCCAGGCAGGTCAGTGTAGTGTGACACATGGACCCAGTCTAACACCAGCAGGTCACAAGCAGTTACTTGGTCACCCAGTTCAGACATTGACAAGTGTAGCTTCACACTAACCAAAGGTGATTTTTGACAACATAAACCTAATTTCGAATGATGATTTAGCTTGTAACTAAAGATGGTTTTGTGTGTAATATTTTTGTATTGCTGTCGTATTTATTTTCAATGTATTTATATTTTTTTACAATTCAGTTTCATCACAGCATGAGACAGCTTCTTCCTCTACCTCTGAGGAAGAAACTGAGACTGAACTGCAGGAAGGAGAGGCCATTGAACCCCCATCATCCTCATCAAGCACGACATTTTGTGCACCTAGAGGACCAAGTGGTAAGCCCATACTTACTTACCTTTTATGAACTATTTAAATAGCACCTATTCTGACTTGATACAGTATGGCAAACACACATGCTACTAATGGCATTAATTAGCCTAAGATCCACATTCAGCTCCAGTGGAATTAAGTAGAAGCTTTTATTGTCTAAAGAGGTGTTGTACAGGTAGCCTACACATAAACCAATAAGTTATCCACAGTACTTAATCTTGTATTTAAGTATTTATCTTTTTATCCATTGATTGTGTCTTTAACTTTTAATATGTATTGTAGACATCTCAAGATCCAGAGAGGAGGGCCCTGTGCAGCCATGTCTAAAGATGTTCCCAAGAACTCAGCATGGAACCAGAAAAAGGGCTTTCAACAGCAACTGGTATAAAGACAATCCATGGATGGAGTACTCTGTAAGTCAAGATTCAAGTTACTGTTTTGCCTGCAGGAACTTTTCCCTCCCTGGTACAGCGGAGTCAGCCTTTACATCCGAGTCAGGATTTTCCAACTGGAAAAAAGCGTTGTTTAAAGATGCTGGATTTAAACTTCACTCAAAATCAGAGCCACACGTGAATGCTATGTATGCCTGGAGTGAGTACAAAAGGGGTGTTGAGAGTAACAAATCGATGTTGGACGCCTTGAATGAGGATCGAAAAAAAAAAGTTCAGGAAAATCAAAGTTACATAAAAACAATTGCAGAGGTGCTTCTGTTTACTGCAAGTCAAAATATTGCACAGAGGGGTCATCGGGAATGTGATGAATCGGACAATAAGGGCAATTTTTTGGCCATTTTGGATCAAATTGCAAAACATGATCCCTTTATTGAGAGAAGACTACATTCACATGCCAATGCCAAGTATACTAGTCCTCAAATTCAAAACGAAATTCTCCAGGTTTTAGCAGAAATGGTCCAAAAGGAAATCATAGAAGAAGTAAAGGAAAGTGAGGTGTTTAGTGTGCTGGCTTAAGACCTTCAAAAAAAAGAACAGATAGCTTTGGTAGTGCGTTACTATTACCGCGGTGCCATACACGAAAGCTTCTTGCACTTCCAATCAGCAGAAAGCCTGGGTGCAGGGGGTCTAACTAAAATGATAGTTGGATGTCTTGAGAAGCATGGTCTGGACTACAAAAATAATCTTGTAGGACAGGGATATGATGGTGCATCTGTAATGAGTGGGAAGCATTCCGGTGTGTCTGCACGCATCAAGAGCGATGCAAGATTTGCATTTTATGTGCACTGTAATGCACACTGTTTGAACTTGGTTCTTGTCGATGCAGTGAAGTCAGTGTCTGAAGCTGATGACTTTTTTGCACTTTTGCAGAACATTTATACATTTGTATCTGGTTCTGCTGTTCATATCAAGTGGCTTGCTGTTCAGAAAGAGTTGTATCCACTGGAGAAGCCTAGAGAACTTCAGAGACTTACAGATGTTAGGTGGGCATGCAGATTCATGGCATGTCGTACTCTCAGAGACAGGCTTCCAGCAGTCTTAAGGCTTCTACAGGAAATTTCACTTGAGAACAACAGTGATAGAAAAGTGGAAGCAAAGGGTCTTCTGGCTCAGATAGAGTTACAGTTTATAGGGCTTTTGGTTACCTTTTGTAAAGCGCTTGGTGATGTCAAAAGCCTCTCTGACATGCTCCAATCTAGCACTCTTGACCTGGCAAGGGCTGTAGATTTAGTTGGCACATTGACAGACACATTGCAAGACTACAGAAGTGAAGCTTATTTCAGTGAGCTATGGAAAGACATCGAAGAACTGGTAGAGCACTGCAAAATCAGCACTGAAACACTAAGTAAGAGACAGCCTAAAGCCAGTTCTAGGTTTCTGGACTCAATAATAATGAGCTCTGTTGGACAGAGGTACAGTGACCACAAGAGTGATAAGGACCTCAACAGAGCTCTCCTTTGTCAGGTACTTGACTGTCTCATAGCTGAGCTGGAGAGGCATTTTTCAAAGAAGAATTGTGAGATAATGCAAGGGGTGCAGTCTCTTAACCCTAAGAGTACAACATTCTTGAAAGAGGAGCCTCTATTTGCTTTTGCACAGAACTTTGAGTCAGATTTAGAAGACCTCTGTTACGAACCAAAGATGTTAAAGGGGATGACGGTAGTAACAATAATTGATAAACCCAGGTTAAATAACTGTTGATGCAAATTATGAAAAAAGTGATGAATGTTTATTCAAAAAGAACTTAACAACAACTTAAAACAAGCCCAAAGCTGACGGCATCTTCAGAAATAAACACTAAAAGTAGAAAAAGAAACACTCAAATCACTGCAGGCTCCACTGCCACTGGAGGCCTACACAGTTCACACAGTCTGGATGGCTCCCCAGAGCACATGCAGGTGACCACTGCTCCACAAAGCACATGCAGGGAGAAGAGGAGTAGAAAGAGAGGGAGACCACAGCTCTCTCCTGCTACATATAGACTGCTGCTCATCAAGACAACCAGCAGCACCTGCCACACACATACTCACTGCAGCAGAGGAACCTGGAGAGAGAGAGAAAGGGAGGAAACAGCACAGCAGCACACACACAGGGCATGTAACAACCTCAAACATGAGGTTCACCAAACTAGGAGGCTCCTACTGAGGAAAGAGAAAGGTGGAATAGCCAGACCATCTACTCTACTTGATTTTGTTCTGTTTCTTGAACCTTATAAAGAGGTCTTTCATGAACTATTCAGACTTTGTAAGATTTCAGTTGTTATTCCAGTCAGTACTGCATCATGTGAGAGGAGTTTCTCTGCTCTTAAACTTATTAAAAACCACCTCAGGACAACAATGCTTGATGACAGGTTGAGTCACCTAGGCATTCTCAGTGTTGAGTCGAGGAGGGCACGCACCCTCAGCGTGGATGACTTTATCAAACATTTTGCCAGTTCTCACCAGAACAGACGAATTATGCTGTTCTGAATATACCCAGAGAGTATGACGTTGGTGTTTCTTTCCAAAGATAGTGTGACTGCACTGTTCTATATACTTTAAGGCAGTTTGCCACTTGGTGGTACCTATGTTTCAAATAAAACTCTGCACTATGTTCTGACTGATATTTTGCTGCTTGGTGGTGTCAGTGGTCATGATAACACTATGTACTTGATTGGAACATTTATTTTTATTCTTGAAATTATAATGTAAATTTATTTTTTTATGAAACACTTTGTACATTTTTTGTTAAATACAGTCTCCAGTGTATTTCATTCATTGATCTCTTTTACACTTGAAATGTACTTTTCCAATTTTTGACCCATAATGTTAATGTAAAGAGGAGGACCCATGTTTTGCTGATGATTACAATGATCACAATAGAGTGAGTGAGTGAGATACACACAAAGAAAGATGTGTGATGTGATGGGTTATGAAAGTAGTCAAAAAGGAATGCTGCTTAGGCACCAGGTTAAAACAGCATTTTTTCCTTTATTTATATGGACCCCCTGATAAAGCCTTGCCCACCCTCTGGCCACCCCTTGTATAAAAGTCTAGCTACGCCACTGCCTACTACATTATCTGATTGGCCTGTAATGAATGTAATTGACAGACAGAATGATCATCCAATCACCTTACAGATATGCCTTGGTTCTGGCCTCACCACTTTCTATTGGCTCTCTGAATAGAAAAGCCAAAAAACTGCTCATGATTGTCTCTGCGTCCTTGCTATTTTCATATATCCTGCTTTGCTTCCTTTGTGCGTATATATTAAGATATATTGTTTTTCTTTTTTGATTTTTCGCTGTTTCGCTGTCGCTTTATTGTCTTATTGCCAATAAAACTGGACAAAAAAAAAAAAAAAACTTTATATGGGCTCTTCCCAGAGGACTAGTGAAAATCATTGAGTGCGTCAGGTTAGCAGTCTTTTCACTTGCCTGAAATAAATTTGACACACAAAACATTTGTTCAAATCACCCTCCAGTTTTTCATGACAGGTCCTGTCCTACCAAAATACTTTCTGTGTTATGTTGCTCCTTGGATATGTGAGCTTGATATGCATTGAGGGCCCACTCATTAAATTCAGACATTGCTTGCCGTAGATAGAAGGCAAAACATAAATGGCAGATTTGACGTGCAGTGAAGCAGCTGTGACTGCTGCTGACCGGGGGGGCAGCATTGCACCATTGATTTTGTTTCAAGCTGCCGAGGATGGTAGTTCTAAATCCTTGTTTTTTTGCTGATTCTTCATGATAAAAAGAAGTGCCTTGCGTCCCTGGAAAGAGGAAACTCTAAGCTTTCATTTGATATCAAACTTTTTTGATTTGATGAATGATTGGCTAAAAAAACCTTGAAATTATATAGGCCTAATTAGTGGGCAAGCAGGCCAGATACAGCAGCTGGAAATACAGATACAGATACAGGGTCTAGCTCATCACAGGAACATTCAAACTGAATAAACACAAAGACAAAGAATTGAAATTTTTGACCAACAGTGGAGCAGCAATGCTGGCTGCTGGCCAGGGGGAGGTGGCAGTGCATTGATTTTGGTCAAGCTGGCCTGGATGGTAGTACTAGATCCTGGATTTTCAGCTGATGCCTCATGATAAAAATAACTGGCTGTTATCCCTGTAAAGAGCAGACTCTAAGCTTTCATTTGATATTGCTAGATTATTTACGGGTTAATGCTAACATTTATCCATAAATATCAATTTATACTAACACTCATTTAATGATTTCATGTTTTTACTGCTTCACTTAAGAAAGTTACATTATACAAAATGAACTGTGCTCTTGTTTCCTGTCTGATATTTTTAGTTCCTGCTATTATGCTGACTTAGCTGAAATGAAAGTACCTACTGTTAACCCCCTGTACTGTGATTGACCTTTTCATGGCAGACATATCTTATGAAATCAGTCACGAGGTTTGATTTCAACATTACCTATGATGTCACCTCCTAAGCCTGAAGTGTATAAGATCTTGTGTTTTACTCTGGTTCTTTTAGTTGGATGTGTGAGAATGTGTCGAAAGGAAAACAACCTCGCCAAGCTTTGACTCCCTAATGACTGCATACTCACACCTGCAGTTAATATTAAAGGCAAACATTCAGTTCAGGTCAGACCGACCTGGGTAAGGAAAATAACCGTGAGATTCATCTCACTTCAACTGTCAAAATATTCTGTTGTAAGGTAAACTAGAACTGTCCCACCCATTTGCTGTGTATAAAATGTTATGTTACACCATGCAGAATAGTTTTTTGTTTTTGGAGAGGAGGCTGCACACTTTGTCTGGAGGTGCAGAGCTGAGCGCTCAGCTGAGTGATTTTTACTAACTTTTGTATTGTTTCACATATTGTCAATAAATGGTTGGCTAACTGATCTAATCTGGACTTGTGCCTTCTTCCAAACAGAACAAAACCTTCAACAACTTGGTGACCCCGACGTGATTTGGCTGAAAGGCCTGTCCGGATTGAGGACAACGATCGGTGGACTTGGAGGAATTCTTCACAGACAATTGAAGAAGTGGCCACTGAATAATAAAGGTAAGCAGAAAACCTTTTGATATACAGTGTTGACGATGTGTTAGAATTTCCTACGAGTGAGTAAAATAATTTTGACCAATTTTTTTTAGTTTCTCTTTTCTTTCACAAATGTATATTGCAATAAACTGAGTAAAATATGTGAGACAATACGGGCAGGATCCACTCATATGGGACAGGGATAGCCTGGCCATCACATGATGAAATGGGAGTGTAACTAAGTGACTGAGAGACAATCGGGCCCCAGGTTACACGGATCTGTCCAGTGAAGCGTCCTAGTTAAGGTTAAAATGTTTTGTCACCAGTATCCCTTATTCAATTGACACGTTTTAGGAGTCAGGGTTCTTTTTTCGCAGTTTTGATACTTTGAGGTCATTTGTGGAGAGTGTACTGGAGATTACAGATCCAGGAATTCCTCAAAGCAAAGTGACTATCAACTGATTGCTCTGTGGGGCTTGGGTTGGGCATAGTCTAGGGGATAATTGTGTTAGGTTAGGGTGTGTGGTCTGAACTGAGAATAACGGTGAATTCTGGAGGGCCATAGGTGAGACGCCTGGCTCCAGGAGCTAGGTAGAAGCTTGCTCACGCCTCCTGAAGGATCTGGTATTGCACCATTCAAGGGACAGGCCACTCACGTGTATAATATATTCTTGTGTGAACATAAACTGAGAATGGCAGAGAAGCAAATAAGGGAATGGGGACGGGGTCCACCCAACAGTTTTCAAGTATGTGTGTGTAAGTTGTGGGAGGATATGAAAGATGAGCATGAACCAAAGAATCAGAAGGAAGAAGTAGGGAAGTTAGAACTGATGGAGAGAGGTAGTCTGAGAGATAGTCTGAGGGAGACTACCCTGTTAAAAAGAAAAAAAAAAAAAAAGGATATATTACAATTGATAAATGCTCAGTATACTGTTAAAAAACATACATTTTGTGTCGAAAAACAGTAAAATCAGATGGTTTTCAGATTAATCCATGTAAAATTAGGGTATACATCGTTAATTTTAGGAACCAGCCAAATTTAACTACAGTAAATTGATGTTCAAATACTATTTTTTCCATGAACAATGACAAAGTTATAACATATAAAAAATTAGGCTAATAAAACTTAAATATTTATCTATAATTATTTTTCACTCTAGAGAATTAGTATATAAAAACAAACAACAACAACAGCAATGACGCAATATATAAACAAATTATTTACTAGGAAGTACTACAAACTGGCAACAAGACAGGGGAGGACAAGAGGTTTAAATACATGAGGTGATCGGGGTGATTTGACACATCTGGGAAGCAACAATAAGGGATCAGGTGTGACAGAGCCAGACAGGAAACAAAACACACGGGAACAAAGAAAGGCAGGTGAATTTTTAAAATACAACAAGAAACACAAGACAAACATGAAACATGAAAACATAAAAGGCAACTTGACTGAAAAACTGGATCATGACAGAAGGTGATCAGTAATAACTGGACTGAGGTCATAATCATTAAACTTTGTAACTATTTCTTGCAAATGAAACAAATGTTAAAATCATTTTAGGATACATTGATTTTGGTAATACATACTGTGTTTCTTGTAAGTAGAAGTGAACTAAAGGAAGAATTTAGTCTGACGTATTCATTATAATAATAAGGAATGATCTGTAAAATGACATTTGAATATGAAAAAGACATGTTAAGTTGCCTTTAAAAATATGATAATGTAACCTTGCTGTTGTTAATATTTTGTAATTTTAAGAGATAATATTAAAATTTTTGCTAGTATCTGTTAATTTACAGTTTTTGGACTGTCTTACAGAAAATTGGTGATAAAGCTGTAAAGGCATACAGAAAATTGTATGTAAAATTACAGCTAAAGATTGAAAAATACAGTAAATTGTCATTAAAAATACAATATTGATATATTCTTGAATTATGTTTGATTGACTGTGACTTTAAACATAAAACATAAAACTACTGGAAAAAGAAAAATCTTTAAAACTACTATCAAATCACTGTTTTATTGGAAAAGAGGTACAATATTACAGCGTTCAGCAAAGATCAGTGTCAGGAAGTGATGAAACATGCAAAGAGCTCGGCTGATCAAGCACAGAGAGACGAGACAGAAACTGGGTCAGTGACAAATAAGACTTTGCATGATGAGCAATTCAAAAGTGTTTTAATAAATTGTTTTAAAAGCTTGCATCAGGTTTGCAAAAATGTATATTTTGTATTTCTTTAGGTTTCATGTAATTTCCAATAGCTTTTGAACCATTTTTTACAGAAGAAAAGATGGATTTCCCCTGAAAATGTCAAGTGCTGTTACCACAATAAAAGGATAAATATTAAATATTTATTTCCACCTAGAGTGTATGTAAGTGTACCTATAAAAACAGTGACTCAATTCTAATTTATCACTTGAAAAAATACATTTTAAGGATTATTTTAAAATTCAATTATATGTGTTTTTTGCAATGTAGAGCAGGACCAATACTGAAAATCACTTTGTGTTCTTTAAATAACGTTTGACAAGTTATGTATAAACTGTTAAAAAAAATGTTTTAGTACATGTCAAAGGAGGGTTACATCTCATTCCCCATGAATTTTCCTGGAAACTATAATATTTTTATGAAAAATACAGGTTACAAATATTGACAAAATCAGCTAAACCACATGACCATGCTGCTTTTACAGAAGAAACTGGGACTAAAATCAAAGCATGACAGTCAGCAAGTTTGATTGAACTTGTGCTTTTTATTTTATTATTGTCAATAGAAGAAAAACACTAACAACAAGAATTTGATGTTTTCTATTAATTAATTTAAGAATTAATAAATGGCCCTTGCTGCAGGATCTGCATGGCTCACGTCCTGTGTTGAGCCACTTTTTCTTTGCTTGATTATGGCATCTATTGGGTAAAACAGATGCTCTATTATACTGCAATAATCATGAAACAATAGAAAGTTCATAAATGTAATTTAACAGATCTAAATTAAAATCTTTCATGAACGTGTTTTTGGAGAGTCATATCTTTTTAAAGCTACTGTTCATTTTTAATATGGTCATTGTTCATCCACTGCTGCTACATTTATGACATTAATTATATTCTTCTATATAGAGCTTAAAGATGAAAGTGGATAGAAAACATTGCATTTTTCAGATGATGTGTAATTTTAATAGTTTTATGCATTTGACGAACTTTAAGGCCAAGTATACACTACTTCCCTCATTTGCTGGCTAATTAGGGGGATGTAACAATAATAAATACCTTTACAACCATATAGACATGAGGTCCCTTTAAAACCAGTTGGTCCATGGATGATTGGTGCATGGCTCTGTCTCTACCTTCAGTTCTTACTTTAGTCCCTTTGTCTCTGCCTGGATGGATACTCTTGATGTAAGTATGTGTATATGCATATTTCTATTTGTATATGCATATATGTGTATCTATAAAATGAAGAGTATGGCTTCAGTCTGCTCTATTGTAAAGTAACTTGAGACAACACTTGTTACGAACTGGCGCTATACAAATAAAGATTGGTTGATTGATTGAGGCTTTTAAGGAGACATTGCTTTGTAGCCTTACTCTCTTTTCTTGCCACTGTTACTGTGAGCCTCCTATAGGTGCCCCACACTGTAGGTCGGCCCAGTGCTGTGCTCATGGTAGAGTAATGTAGGGTTTGGATTTATGTACATGTACATGTGTTTTGTTATATATGTATATAATTGTATCTAAAAACTAAAGAGCTTGGCTTCAGCCTGCTCTCTTGTACAGTGTCTTGAGATAACACTTGTCATGAACTGGTGCTATACAAATGAGATTGATTGGTAATTTGATTGGATTGATTGGATAAGACAGATTGGTTGACATATATACATACATACATACTGTAATAACTAAGCAATCTGACTTTTTATGTCATCTAAAAGACATTTAATTAGACATTTAAATAGATAAAATAAATGAAACTTAGGACTTGTGAGTGAACAGAATTATTTCTGTTTTTGCAACTGAAACTGGACCAAAACTTTAACCCCTGAAGCGTAGGGTCATATTCCTCCCTCCAAAAAACGCCAGAAAAAGACATATCCAGAGTAAAATGATTATTGCTCTTGAACCCTTTGGGGTACATGCATGGTGTTGGTCTTTTCTGAAAGGTAACATTTGAAAGTTTTACCACAATAAACAGAATCACTGTAGGTTCTAGATTAGATTAGATTAGATAAGATAGTACTTTATAAATCCCTTGGAAAAACTTCTTCAGGGAAATAGGGAATCACATCTACTACAGTTCTACTACGTTTTTCTTCACCTAATATATATTTTTTTAAATCAACTCCCTGCAGATGTATGTAACATACACCTATTAGGTGGAAAACAAAAATTGTCAGAGCACGGGGTCTTTCATAATCAAATTCAAAAATTCATGAAAATGCATCCAAAAATGAACGCTTTACACTTGTTTTTCTTAGACTACGTCTGGACAAATATGTCTAAAATGTGTATAAAACTAAAAATCATCCATAACCGTCTTTAGACAGAGGTAAAATCAAGCACTGGTGTCAAATTAAGATGGAATAAGGTCCAAAAGTGCACGTTTTTTTATAAGTTTGAATGTCGAAAAAGGGGGATAACGTCAGACGTGGCAACCGTCGGCGGGATGGCCGTCCGGCTGGAGCCGCAGCTGGCTATGATTTTGCAATTAGTGATGCTCGATGAGGACCTTATGTGTGGTTATGTGGCGAGAGGGGCTGATTTGGGAGTGAAACGACGTGCTGGAAGTGGACATTTAGCGCCAAATTAAATGCGTGCCTCCCTGAAGTCATCTACTCTCTGCAAGGCGCCAGCTCAGAGGAAACTTGGGTAAAGTTAGAAAGATATTCACAGATTCGGACTTTGCGGGTCAATAACTCATCAATAAAACAACGTACTGACAAACCCGACCCCTCTTTCTAATCACTGTCATGAAAACTGCGAGCTACAACCTCGTTTTTCTCCGAACGAGCCGTCATCCGAGCCACACAACTTCAATTGGTCTCAATACGCTGCCGGTGAAGGCTCGGCAGCTTGGGGACCGTCGGCAAATTACCACATCGGAGGAATGGTGTGAAAGAAAATTCAATAACTTCTCCATACTGAGAATTAAAGTCTTCAAAGTCACAACAAACAGAAAGGACCGTATGTCAGTCATACTACAGGTAATATTATATTAGAGTTATGAATTAAAATATTTTACATGGCTTTTTGACTGAATATACAGCAAATGCCATCAAAGTTATGAGACCTTCCAACAAAATGTTAATATAACATAATGATTATGTCCCCTCTGGGTTGTATTACAGCTCTGACTATAGAGAAATAGGTTTCAGTGTATTTTATATGATTTTTTTAATACTGACCTATATACATTCATAGGTAATTACTACAAAATCTTTAATAACTTAACTGTTGTTGACTGTATTGACACCAAACTCAGCCTGATGGTCAAGCATCCCCTTTGGGTTTGCCACAGCTTTGGCTTTAGAGAAATAGGTTTCAGTGTATTTTATATGATTTTTTTGATATTGACCTATAGACATTCATAGGTAATTACTACAAAATCTGTAATAACTTAACTTTTGTTGGCTGTATTGACACCAAACTCAGCCTGATGGTCACACATCCCCTGTGGTTTGTACTACAGCTTTGGCTTTAGAGAAATAGGTTTCAGTGTATTTTATATGATTTTTAAGTATTGACGTATATTCATTAACAGGTAATGACTATAAAAACTGTAATAACTTAACTGTTGTTGGCTGTATTGACACCAAACTCAGCCTGATGATCACACATCCCCTCTGGCTTGTACTGCAGCTTTGGCTTTAGAGAAATAGGTTTCAGTGTATTTTACATGATTTTTTTTAACATTGACCTATATACATTCATAGGTAATTACTACAACAACAGTTAGCAACTGTACTGTTGCTAACTGTTGTGACATGAAACTCACCCTGGTGATCTACTTTTTACTACAGCCCTTACTTTTGGAATAATGTCTTAATTTAATTTTCATGATTTTTTTATATTGAATATTTTTAATTAGGAAAATCCTTTTGAAGCCTATTTTTAGTTTTCAGATTTTATTTTCACTTTAATAGGCTACAAGATCCCAATGAGATAATGCAAAAACTTACTCTAGCCCCTGTAAAGAATTTTTATTCATTATTGATCTACATTTATTGGGGAAATGAAATAAAACACAATTGAAATACTAACATTTTATTATTCTTTATTATTTAAAAAAATACAATATAATTTAAAGATTAATATTTTAAATAAAAACCGAGTAAATACAGCAAATAGGAACTGAAACAATCACAACAATAATGCTTAAAAACACAATACAAATCAACTTTAACAACAATACTTCAACATTGCAATCAACAATTAATAATCCTGAACATTTGAAGTTAATCCATGAGAAAAGAGGTCTGATTTTTGGAAAAGTTAACTCACTGTTAACCTTTCGGGTTTTTGACATTGTAAAAAAAATACACTGAAACCTATTTCTCTAAAGTCAGAGCTGTAGTACAAACCAGAGGGGACGTGTAATCATCAGGATGAGTTTGGTGTCAATACAGTAAACAACAGCTAAATTATTACAGTTTTTGTAGTCATTGCCTATTTATCAATATTGAAAAAAAAAACATATAAATTACATTAAAATAAAATTCTCTAAAGTCAGAGCTGTAGGACAACCCTAAGGGGATGTGTGATCACCAGGCTAAGTTTGTTGTCACTACAGCCAACAACAGTTAAGTTATTAAAGATTTTGTAGTCATTACCTGTTAATTGATATACATCAATATTAAAAAAATCATATAAATTACACTTAAACCTATATCTCTAAAGTCAGAGCTGTAGTAAAATCCAAAGGGGATGTGTGATCATCAGTTAAGTTTGGTGTCAATTCAGCAAACCAAGGTTGATTTATTAAAGTTTTTATAGTTATTACCTATTAATCAATATGTCAATATTAAAAAAAAACATTATAAAAATTACAATAAAACCTTTTTCTCTAACATCAGAGCTGAAGCACAAACCAGAGGGGATGTGTGATCATCAGGCTGAGTTTGGTGACAATACAGCCAACAACAGTTAAGTTATTAAAGTTTTTGTAGTCATTACCGATTAGCAAAAATGGGTCAATATTAAAAAAAATAAATCATTTGAAGTACACTGAAACCTTTTTCTCTAAAGTCAGAGCTGTAGCACAAACCAGAGGGGATGTGTGATCATCAATCAATCAATCAATCAATCAATCTTTATTTGTATGGCGCCAATTCATAACAAGTGTTATCTCAAGACACTTTAGAGCACAAAGCTCTTCATATTATGGATACACATATATGCATAGATACATATATACATATAAAAATACACATATACATATATATACAAATATATACATCCAACACCCAACATGAATCCATATAGCCAATCATGAATCCCTCCATCATGGCTCAAGAAAAAACCTTCTGTTAAGCAGCAGGAAATCTTGAATGTGGACCCCAGTCTCATGATGAACAGCAAATCCACACCATGCTGTGTTGGGTGTGTGGGCAAAGGGAGGGAGGTAAGTGGAGACAAGTGGACTAAAGTAAGAACTAAAGCTAGTGACAGATCAATGGACCAATCATAGACCTGTCGCTGTCAAATTTGTTTCTGCTGAAAACAAATTTATTAGAGGAGGGTCCTCATGTCTGTGTGGTTGTGGTGGTAATTTTATAGAAGTATAATCAATAAAAGTCTTACTGTAAATAAGAATTTATGGTAGTGACGAACTCATGGGTGCCCAGACCACAAGTGCATCCCTACCATATTTGTCTCCGTTAAGTATAAATGTATTAATGGTAGACCTCTTGAGATGTGACACCTCATTTTCAGGAGGGATCTCATGTCCATGTGGAGCTAAAGATAGTTACTATAGATGTATCAACCATGGAGAGAAAGATCATGTTAATATCTACATTAACAGCTATAATGATTATGAACTGGAATGAGATGGCCAAATATGTGTTATGTCTGTAATTGTAGTTATTGAGGCTTCGTGACTCCACAGCAGCAGGCAGTCTACACCAAGGATCCCAGACCACCTAAAAGACCAGAGCCAGAGACGAGTACAGGAGCAAACAGAAAGGGGCAGAGGCAGATATGGAGACAGAGTGTGAGAGAGAGAGGGATAGAGCCCAATGTGCCAGATCCCCCCGGCAGTCTAAGCCTATTGCATCTGAACTATGTGTCTAAACTATGGACTATGAGCTGGTCCCTAACTGAAAGCTTTATCAAAGAGGAATGTTTTAAGTCTAGCCTTAAAGGTAGAGAGGGTGTCTCCTCCTGAACCGTGGTCGGTAAATGGTTCCAGAGAAGAGGAGCCTGATAACTGAAGGCTCTACCTCCCAGACTACTTCTAGAGACTGATGGAACCACGAGCAGGCCAGCATTTTGGGAGCCTAATGTTCTAGAGGGGTTGTACGGCACTACAAGCTCTTTGAGGTAAACTGGTGCCTGTCCACTGAGAGCTTTATAGGTGAGAAGAAGAACGTTGAATTCTATTCTATATTTTATTGAAGCCAGTGCAGAGAGGCTAATACTGGAGTAATGTGGTCTCTTCTCCTAGTTCTAGTCAGCACACGTGCTGCAGCATTTTGAACCAGCTGAAGCGTCTTAAGTGACTTACTGGGACAGCCTGAAAGAAGAGAATTACAGTAGTCCAGTCTAGAGGTAACAAAAGCATGGACTAGCTTTTCGGCATCGCTCTGGGACAGGATAGGCCTAATTTTAGCGATGTTACGAAGATGAAAAAAGGCTGTTCTTGAAATTCGCTTTATGTGAGAGTTAAAGGATAAATCCTGATCAAATAGAACCCCAAGATTTCTAACAGTTGTGCTTGGCATCAGGCTTATGCCATCTAGGGCACTTAAATCATTAGAAAAGATTTCTCTAAGGTGTCGAGGGCCCAGCACAATGATCTCTGTCTTGTCTGAGTTAAGAAGAAGAAAATTTTTGGCCATCCATGTCCTAATGTCCTTTAGACACGCTTCTAGTTTAGATAACTGATTTGTCTCACCTGGCTTCATTGATACATACAGCTGAGTATCATCAGCGTAACAATGAAAATTAACGGAGTATTTCCTCATGATATCACCGAGGGGAAGCATATAAATGGAGAAGAGAATTGGACCTAGCACAGAGCCTTGAGGAACTCCGTAACTTACTTTAGTGTACACAGAGGACTTGTTGTTCACGTGTGCAAACTGGTATCTATCAGATAAGTAGGACTTAAACCAATTTAGGGCAGTCCCTGTAATCCTGAGTAATACCTCTAATCTCTGTATAAGAACATCATGATCAATGGTGTCAAAAGCTGCACTAAGATCTAATAAAACAAGTACTGAGAGAAGTCCCTCATCTGAAGCTGAGAGTAGGTCATTAGTTACTTTAACTAGAGCAGTCTCTGTGCTGTGATGAGCTCTAAATCCTGACTGAAAGTCCTCAAAAAGGCTGTTGTCTTGAAGGAAGTCACATAGCTGATTAGCCACTACTTTCTCCAGGATCTTTGAAGTAAATGGAAGGTTTGATATAGGCCTGTAGTTGGCTAATGTTCCCGAATGGAGGTTAGGTTTTTTAAGGAGAGGTTTGATTACAGCTACTTTAAAAGACTGTGGCATGTAGCCTGTTGATAGAGATATATTTATTGTCTCCAGCAGGGATGGACAAACTAGGGGAAAGACCTCCTTGAACAGTTTATTTGGGATCGGGTCTAAAAGGCAGGTAGATGGTTTGGAGGAGGAGACAAGAGAATTTAGCTCCTGAAGGCTAATTGTAGAAAAATGATCTAACTCAGGTCTGACTACAATTAATGGTACGGTAGGTTCAGGTGAAAGCAGGGAGTTGCTAATTTTATCTCTTTAATTTAAGAATTTTATCATTAAAAAAGCTCATAAAGTCCTCACAGCTGAGAGCTAGAGGAATCACAGGCTCAATAGAGCTCTGACTCTGTGTCAGCCTGGCTACAGTGCTGAAAAGGTACCTAGGGTTGTTTTTCTTTTCTTCAATTAGTGAGGAGTAGTAGGCAGCTCGAGCATGTCGTAAGGCTGTCATGTAGTTATTATGACTTTCCCGCCAAAGTATACGTGACTCCTCCCTCTTATTTGAGCGCCATATTCTCTCTAATTTACGGGATGCTTGTTTAAGTTCACGAGTTTCAGGAGTAAACCAAGGAGCCGCCCTCTGACGTTTAATAGTTTTTTGTCTCAGTGGCGCAATTGAGTCCAAAGTGGATCTTAGTAGACTGGCAGAGTCGTCAACAAGCTGATCCAGCTGAGAGGGGCTATAGCTATATCACAGGAATCAGTTGGCCAAGTTATTGAGTTTAAGGCAGCAGGAATCGCTTCTTTAAATTTAGCCACGGCACCATTGGACAGATTTCTACTCTTCACAGTTTTGTTACAAAACACAAAATCCTCTAAGAAGATGTTAAAAGTTACTAAGAAGTGATCGGATAATAAAGGATTCTCAGGAAAAACTTTTAGTCTATCAACAACAAGGCCATATGCTAGAACCAAATCAAGAGTGTGGTTGAAATGATGAGTAGCTTCACGAACAGCCTGAATAAAACCAACAGAGTCTATTAAGGACATAAAAGCTGAGCTAAGGCTATCACTTCCTTTGTCAACATGGATATTTAAATCACCTACAATAAGTATTTGTCACAATAACAAATTTTTAACCACGGAACTATACCAGACAAAGTATCACAGTTCAGGGTATCGTCACGATACCGCTTCCTCTGATTATTGTTCTCATTATATTTATGAAATACAGTGCATTTGTACTAGTGATAAATACTTTGTAATTACTTAGAATGAAGTTTGCTGTATGATAAACATTATATGGTTAAAAAAAAGAACTAGACTGAAACAAATATTTTTATGAATCACATAACATATTAAAAACTTAAAACTGAAAACCCAAACCAACTGTCTTTAAAAAAATCTATTTGACAATCATGCTTCTTCTGTAACACAATAAACCATCGAGGACAAAATACAGTTAAAGCCGCAAGCAGCGGATTTCAGGCCACGGCGCTGTCAGTATAGGTGCCAAAAAATCATTTCTGAGGAGTCATTTTTCCTCATTCGTGCTTTTATTTTGAAAGTATTGAGTGATTTTATTTTGAAAGCGCAGCCTAACCTATGTGACCTGCCATACTGATCAAACTCCTGCGTCTGTGAGGAATCCCTGGAAGTTTTGTTTACAACAGAGCAGCACACAGTGGGAGGAGACTGGAACCGCGATCCACTGTAATAACGTGTATAATTTCTGGTGCTGTATGCACCGTGACGACCTGGCACCGCCGGGTAGCCTGGTTATCGTGCAACTCTTTAAGTCATAGGCTCTTACGATATCATATATGTTGCAGGGCCCCCACTTCTCTACCAGTCTCAGTTGCGCAGATTCAGCTCTGGCAACTTCACAGCAACGGGCAGAGGTCTGAACAGGCAGAGGGCAGTAACCGGTAAGTGTGCATCCATCAATCAATCAATCAATCAATCAATCAAACTTTATATAAAGCACTTTTCATACATAGGACAGGGTGTTCATGGGGTCCTTAAAATGTATTCAAAGGTGATCAATCAATTGTGGGAGAATCAATGCCTTAAAAAGTATCAAAAAGTTGTAATCGTGGTTTTATAAGGTTTTCAATTTTAATGGTATTCAGGCTTTGAGTCCCAGAAAGTATCCGTGAATATTTATTTTTCTCCTCGCGACTATTTAAATCAACGATGTGTCAGTGGCGCACTCTGAGCTAGATCGCCTCGGGGCTGCACGCGCACGGGTGTGGCGTCACGCGAGATCATCAGTGAACAGTGACTATGTGCACGCGCCTGAAGGGAGCCTTAATTTTGATACATTCAGTCTACCAGTGCGAGAGCATGGAAATATTAGCGTGAGGACCTCGCCTCTGTTTTCTCTGGGACAGTGGCTGCATATACTGCTAGCTGATTGGATTGTGAAGTATACAAGCAATTGGCTCGTGCAGACCAAAGCATTTAGAAGCTGAAAAGAAGACACCGCTGATTCGGAAAGAGGAATACAGCTAACGTTAGTTGCCTGACTTAAAGTGGTGAGTGCTGGTTTCAGTAATTTCAGTATTTTCTGGACATTTCATGGTCTCAGACCTGACACCTGACCGTTTAGGCTGCTTGCTGCGCTCCCTCCCTGCACAAAGTCTGATCATTGACGGAAAACACTGAACAAAAATTAACACATCCTGATATTTTTCATTTAAAGCGTGGCTGTTGCTGCTGTTCTGTCAGTTCCACCCTTTTGCAGTTCAGCCAGTGGGCATTTGGCTCATGTGCATGGTTTAAGTGAAGACTAGGATTTAAAAATGATGAGTCAGCCCTCTTGGTTTATTAAAACTCAACATTCCTGAGCAGTCCAGCTCTGGTTTTCACTTTTTCTAAATGATAACTCAACCTGAGGTGTCCTGCATCACTTATTCTCCATGATATCAGAGCAATTTGTAAAGGATCATGCTCCAAATGCAGTTTACTGGTGCAGCGATTCCCAACCTGTGGGTAGAGGATCCTGTCCTCATGGCATACGCCCACACTCACACATACAGTATTGTACATTGTCTTGTACAATAGTACAGTTGATTCAGTAAGCACGGTTGGGACCAAGGGAACTGTGAATACACTTGAATCTAAGTCTGTAAAACACTTTTTTTATTTTTATTTTTCCCCATTTGTTTTAAAACAAATACTGTACGTTTCTGATGCATCCCTGGAGCCAAAAACAAAAGGGTCAAGAGAGATTTCTGCTTACAAGAGAGTGTGCTTCACAAAAATGCAGTTATCCAGATATCTGTGCCCGGAGAGCCAAAAATGGTAAAAAAAACTAACAAAAAAAAAAAAACAA